>CAAKHF010009846.1:14281-55302 GCA_901007745.1 Hippocampus kuda | reverse complement strand
GGGGGGGGGGGGGGTCTGACTACATGTGTTGCTGCAGCTTTTGTGTTCAAATATCCATGCAATGTTTTTGCGTGGGATATTTAAAGACAACTTCTCTCCCATCACTGGCTTGGCCTTTTGTTTTGTTTCTCATCCGTGTTCTGAATCTACCAACTCACCACGTTCAAATTGCGGTTGCAAAAAATCATCAGGATGGCTTTCCTCTGTTCCTGGGAACAGTGCGTGTCGTATTTTTCTCCGTTGCCGTAGAGCAGCCACACATAGTCACCTGCAAAGGAGATGAGGGCAAAAAAATGTCATTGACAAGCTAAATTCACTAGTTTTTGCTACTAGTCCGGCATTGTGTGCTAGCATTAAGCTAATTAAGTAAGACATTTAATGTAGTTTGATTAGACACACAATGCGTCATTGTCTTTGTTTTATGTTTATACTTCTAATTTGTAACTAAACCCAGAGAATACAAGCGACACATTTTCAAGGTGAAGGAAATGAATAGATGACTGACAAAATAGGTTTGTGGGAACGTAGCATATGTATTAGAAGAGCAACTCACTTCCTCCGATGACTTCTGTTGCATTGTACATCCCGATCACAGTGACTTTCTTCTCCATTTTCTGGCCTTGTACTTGAATGACGCCGGCTCCGGGAACGCCGCCTGCGTCGCCACACAACTGGAATACGTACGAGTACTTGTCCTCTCCAATCTTGGTCTCCGCTGTGAAGCTATGAGGAGTGAGATTTACCTTAGTGAACCTTTACACTCCTCGTGGAAGTCTGAGGTGCAACTTACTTCCTGTGACTGAGCGGCTCTATTCGCTGGAGGACTTTCCGTTCCGACTCGGACTCAAATGTGAGCTTGCAGTTCTTGGTGGCATCGTCAGCATACACACCACTCCCTTGCAGGACTAGCTGTATTATCAGTGTCCACATGAAGAAGCACCCCCCAATGGGATGCATCAACACCTGTAAAATGACAAGATAAAAATACAGTGTATCCATCACTCGGTGGCTGTCATGCAATGCACTGATGTAATAAATATTTGTTTTATTTCAACACACAGTGACACACTTCATTTTCAGTTATTTTATACAGCGAGGAAATGATCAGCAGATGACCATCCAAGTATTAGTCAGTAACATTTTGAATCATGTGAATATTCATTTCATATGCAAAGGATTTTGTGCAAGTGCAATACATAAATAGATACCGGTACACAATCTATTATTTAAAGCCATTTCTCAAATTGTGGGATGAGTACTACTAGTGGTACTCAGGCTGCCTCTAGTGGTATGTGAAAAAAAAAAATCATTGCTAAAGTCGAGATCGGTTGTATTTCGCTTTTAAGTTCCAATACATTTACGCTTCAATAATGCTTTATTTAGCCTATATTTTGGTACAATTTTTATTTAATGCTTACATGCATTACATTACACCCTACATTTTTCCACTATATTTTTAAGTACAGTGGTCATTTTTTTTAAACCATTATGTTAAGGTTGGTCATTATGGAGGTACTTGGTTTAAAAAGTTTGAGAAACACTGATATGAGCCCTGATTGTTAAGCATGAACCATAAGTATTATCAATGTGACACTACTAGAGTGCAGCATTGGGAATACGGTGCTGTATTTTTTTTCAATTTGTTAAGACCAATTCCTTCACATTTAGGACCTCTTATTGACTAAATGAACAGTAGTCGATAGGGGCCAGCTATACATCACAATAACTTACAAAATACTGGCATAACATTTTTTTTAAATGAATGAAACCTTTTAAATACTCCAAATACAGTATTGATTTGAAGTTCTAATTGATGGACACGAAAACAACGTGACAATTAAGAGTTTGAAACAGCTATTTTGATGAAAATGTAAAGTTTTCAAGGTCTTTCAGTGAGGGGGGAAACCTATTTAAGGATCAAGCAAACCCTTTACTGGTGAATGAGTTCTTCAAGCGTAAACAAACACTTGAGCTGCAAGCCTAACAGTTGCATCGCCTTCCATACGTACTCCAAAAAAAAAGCGCGTGCTGTACGTTCAGCTTAGCAAATGAGTATCCAGGGGGAAAGTGTGAGCAGGCCATATCGTGAACTTACCTGCATTATTTCTGATTTTAGCTGCAGTTTCGTGTCCAAGCAGCCAGTTACTGAAGCGCACTTCCTGGTTGACTTTAACGGACACGTTGCTTCATATTTGCGCTTAAGTGAAATAATGGCATCATTACGCAAGGCTTCAAACGTCTCGGCAACTTTAGTAGGCTGTTTATCGCTTTACGGGAAATGTATTAAACGTCACCCGACCGGCCAAAGTGATGCAAGCAGAACAGTTAGAGTGCGGAAGTGAAACTAAACATGCGATCACGTGACAAAAGACACCAATGACAGATGCCAGAAGGTGTCCGCCAAGTCAGCTGACCGGAAGCGTCGCTGAAACGATAGAAAAGGCCAATACTGGGAAATAAATGGTCATTGTGTGGAAACATTTGAATCATACAAACTATTTATTTTTAGCATGTTTCTCACAACTATAGTCGCTACTTAAGTAGAATATGTAAAAAAAAAAAAGACAGAAAGAAGAAATGAGTCAACACTTTAAAGCCCAGACTTCGAAATGAACTTAAATTCAATGAATTAATTTTTTTACTGTCAATAATATGCAATACACATTTTGCTCAGTACAACAGAAAAACCTCTGCACACCAAAGAGTACCTTCATGATACATGCATACCATCTTTTATGAACTTGAAAATAGCACACCACTCAAGAAAAAAAACCTACTAGGGGTGACTTAACCTCACTTCATTTATGTCTTTTTACATCGTGTCATCCTCTACAAAGCTTGACAGATGTAACAAGGAGTATAATAGATTCGAACCAACCCATTGTGTCGCTGTGACCTTTTTTGTTGGCTCGACATCTTCCTCTCTCGCTGCACTCTTGCACCCTTACAGGTTGAAACTAGTTAGAACCGTGGAGTCACACGTTGTCACATGGGCTAGGCAGAGTAACCTTCCTTTGTGGGGGTGACTGAGGGAGTATAAGAGTAGGAACCATTTTGGACATACAGTATTAGACTTTCTCCCGCAGTGGGCAGAAAAAGACTTCAGAGTTATGTTTCAATCTTCCTGGCACCCATTAAATAGTTCAACTGAGACTATGCAGTCTTACGGTCGTCATTGTTGGTATAATTCTGGAAGAATTAAACATCAAAGGACCGGGTGGTTTTGTTGAAGTTCACCAAGGATCAAGGAGGATATTTTTCTTGCCCTGGTGAATTTGGTTCATTTTAGGGGCAGATCTGTCTCATGCAGTGCTCCTGCCCTAATAACTCTTATACTGCTGGGTTAATGGCCAGTTAGGTTTTTGTTAAAACATAAATACCGGCCAACCCGCAAGCTGACAGCCAGTGGTGCAGTGATAATTATCATTTATGAAGGCAGAATTTCCTCACCAAGCCAAGCCACTAAAATATACTTGCCGTGTTATCAGAAGCAAATGGTAGTAACATTGTTAGCCAACATTGATCTGTTCTAACACCACAGGTCTGCTTCCCCATTGGCTTGCACATGGTTGTGTAAGTGGTTCTTTCACAGGATGCAGACTATTTGTCTACAAACATTAAAGTTGATATCCTATAAAAATGTTTGATAATATATTTGATAACACCAATATTGTTAACAACAACAACAACAACCATAGAGTACTCTCGACAAAACATCTCTCCTCAGATTTGGCCTCCAACATGTTGCATTTACAAGGTTATGTTGGTTCTTTCTGAAGGTTGTTTTAGTCTTTGAATTTTTTAAACACAATTCCAACAGTTATTTTAGGTTCCTTAAATTGAGACAACGAATCAACGTTGAAAATGTTTTAAACATTCCATTTAATCTCTACCGGAATGAATGCCATTTTCCTCTGCATTTAATCAGGTCAGCAGACGACAGTACAAAAATGTCTTGAAATGACAAGATCAGCTGATAAACTGATACCCATTAGCCCGTTAGAGATTAGCACCTGCATTGATTGGATTCATCGTGACGTCATCTCGATTGTCTCCTCTCATTGTGAACAGGAACAATGTCCTGATCATGTGGTCGACCAATCAAATGTAAAGAGGTTCGTTTGCACATCAGTTGTGTGTCTCCCCCCTGCCAAAAAATAAAAATAAAAAAATACCGGGAAGCCCCTTCAATTCAACAGCAGCTGAATGCATTTCCTTAGGGGAAGAAGACTTCTAAAAATGCCCGTCTCTAAATGCAGCGCGCAGGGCTCCAGTTGTAGAATTTATGATCCTGAAGGATTGAACAAATTTGGGCCTGTATCTTTGCTCTAGCCTTCCAACAAAAATATATCAACTCTGGTTGCGCATAAGTTTCAATCTATCACAGTCATGATTAGTGCCAAGAATGTGTGCAACAAGGCAGAAAGTAAAATAATGAAATCAGAAACAGTCAAGTTTCAAAATATGACAATAACGACAATAACATGAGTTAAGCCCCAATTTGCAATAAAATGCATTCCAAACTATTTGCCTGCTTCATGCTTTGTGCGCTTGCATTTGCACCCGTGATAAATCACAAAAACAAGTCCTCTTTAATCACAAACAAGTGCCGTAATGATAATGAGTGCAGTGTTCCCCTAGCCCTCTGTGATTGCCTAATCTATTTTTCAATCATTTCAAAAGATGTGTTTTTCCTTCTCATTCTCCTCCCTCATACCACTCGAGGGAATGCAAGTGTTATTTTCCAAGGCCTCGGTGAGACTTCATTCTCTTTCTCCCCTCCCCCGCTCCTTTATTACCTTACCTGGCTGTGAGTGTGTGGGTGCGCGTTGTGCAGCCACACCCGGCTACCCTGAATCTACCAATCAGCTGCTTGAGCCCGAAACACCAAGGAGGTGTACTTCCTGTGTTTGGTAAAAGAAGAATGGGGCAGGACAGCACGGCCAGCGACTTGCGTACTTTTATTCCTGGGAGTTTCATGCTGCGGCGAAAGGGAGAGAAGCAAAAGAAGTGGACGGCACCCTGCAAAATTTTTGTATGATTTATGAGAAAGCGGTTCAGTGAGAGCGGCTTACAGAGGACGGCAAGGCACAAGGGGGTTGAAGGAGGAGGGGAGAAGATAAGTGTCAATCTGTTGAGACTTGTTTGGGAATTTGAAGAAGGAGGTGGGGAGAGCCAGAGAAGGCAGCAAGAAAGTGGAGGAGAGTTCAGGCGTAAACATTAGGCTTTTTTCATCGCTGTTAGAGAAGTAGCTTCATTTGGAAACATGTTTGAGATTTAATAAGTCACCTAGGACAATGTGAAAGCAGAGAATGCATATTTTTGTGTTGTGCAATCCACATGCTTGAGGGCTGAGCAGGACCGTAGGGGGTGGGGGGAGACCAGTTCTCCCCACGACTTCACATTCAGGTGAGTGGCTTCGATCTTCTTGTGAGTTTCACATAAACACCACCGTGTGTGTTTATCTGGCTCGGTGCAATGCAGATCTAGCTCTGTCATGACTTACATGTTAAATGCCGTGCCTATGTGCAACAGGCCCTCGCTTACTCTAAGGCCTTCTTTGGTATGCTGCGTTTGCAGGTTTGTGCTGCATTCTTAACAAACTGTAGGAGGGTGTCACCTCTTGGGCCCGTGTCTCCATTTTTGCGCGTTATACTGGAGGCAGACTGCATTAAGCTACCATGTATCATTCAGCGTTGCAACAGCGAGGCATAAAACTGGCTGAAACCGGCATAGTGCTCTCAAGTTGTTGAAGCAAAACTTGCTGAGAAGTCTTTGTTTGTACTTCATTCTATAAGCTGTTACTTCAACTTGTCTTTTGATTTGGATTATTTTGTGACTAAACTGTGTGAAATGTCTTTAAGGTTCTCCAAAATATGGTACCATGGGGACCAAAAGGCCAATTGACAATTTATCAAACATAAAGACGTCAGACTGCAAGCTACAGCCAGGCGGAAGAATCTCCAGGGATCCCAGTCCAAGGCCAGCCATGACTGCCCAGTCAGAGTGGGAAAGCAGCCAAGACGAAAAGGGTCGGAGGGATCGAGAAGTGGAGAAAGTGAAAGACAAGTCCAGGTACCGAGATACAGACCCCCGCGAGAGATACTACGAGCGAGACCGGGGCCCAAAGACCAGGGCGAGGGAGGCCGGCCAAGAAAAGAGGCGAGAAGATGAAAGGAACAACGGGAGGCCGCTGTCAAATGTGGAGAGGGACTTTGAGAGGGAGGTGGAATGGGACATGAAGAAAGGTGACACATTTCCCAGGATGAGTAGAAGTCGTGAACGGGATGAAGGACGCGAGCAGAGGCGCCAGGGAGACAAGCCAAGAAGGACTGAGACGGTGGGATGGGAGCGCGAAGGAGAGCGAGCGCTGCAGAGGGAGCGACAAAGAGGTGAATGGAGAAGCTATGAAAAATCCAGGCAGAGGTATCAAGAGTCCAACTCTGCTCTCCGAGAAAAAAGGAGAGACGTCCTGCAGTCAGCGGGCTCGAGGGACACAAGAGAGAGGGATGCAGCAAAGAGAAGGGAAAACATGGGAGGAAGGGAGGCCAGGAAGCCCTCGCCGCACAGTCGAAGAGACGGGGGGATGCAGCCAGACCGTTGGGAGCAGGAGAGGACCTACAGGAGAGCCGGAGGGAGGGGTACAAGGAGTGAGGAAGACACCGGCGAACGAGAAACAAGGTGGGAAGAAGCGAGGGCCACCGGCAAGCGGGAGCAGTTCGCCTATCAACACAGCAGAAGCGAGGGGGACAACAAGGGCAGATCGGCAAGGGAGCCGGACAGAGACAGGCACAGAAACACAGACGCAGATCGTGGCGAGAGGGGGGAAGAGAGGAACCGGGGGCGATATAGGGAGGTCGACGGGAGAGTCGCATGGGAGGGGGGAAGACGGTCGGGTGACAGGAGAGGGAAGGAGCACTACAGGGTGCACGGGCCGTGGAAGGAAAGGCAAAGACAGGAAAGAGAGGCTGACTCGAGGTGGGATGACACAACACTCAAGGAGGCGGCCTCTGGGACGCCGCCAAGATCTCAGAGTAGTGGCGAGTGGAGCAGTGATATGGACAATGATACACGACGTAGGCGAGGCAGAGACGGCTACAAAGAGTGGGACTTGGGGAAGGAAAGCCAACCGGAGGACAGGAGGGGTGTGCAGAGAGCAAAGAGAGAGGAGCCAAGGAGGTATGAGATCGACATAAATGAGATGGCAGCCGGTGTGCCGGAGCAGAGACGGATGTGGTTAGAACCGCAGAGGGGCAGGAATAGCAAAGAGTCGTCTCTAGAGGATGACTTTATAGACAGAGAGAGGCCCGACAAGTTGAAAGAGGGGAGGGGAGAAGACGAGAGGGAAGCACAAAAAGGACGTGTTGAGAGTTGGAGACGGGAGGGGGTAAGTGTAGACGGAGAACAAGACCGGGGGGAGTTAGATCATCTGTCTGGCAGCGATGGAGGTATGGGGCTAAGCTTGCACAGGGATGCGGAGGGAGAGAGCAACAGCGAGGAGAGTGAAAAGGGAAGTGAGACAGGGTGGAGGCCAGACAGAGACCGAATGCACTCGGGAGAGGACGGCTTCGTGACCGTTTCGAGCGGCGGCGACGACGAGGACGAGCGAGAGGAGTTTCTGGACTGTCAGGATTTCTGGGAGGGTGGGCATGCAAGCGACACGCCCTCCCGGCCTGGACACGAGCAACACATGAGGGAGGAACACGCTAATGAGGAGGACGTCGCCGGGAAGGAAAAGAAGCCCAAGTACGTCTTTTGCTTGATCGGCCAAACGTTACCGCGACCGAAGTCTGACAGGATGTCGCCGTCACTCGCCGAGCAGGAGGAGGAAGGCGAAAGAAACAACCTCCTTTCAGAAAGTCTTGATCACAGCAGCGATGATGTCAGCTTGCAGCCTCAGGATGACCTGCGTCCGTCATCGAGGAGGAACGATGAGCATGTGACGAACAGCCAGCAGGAGGCTGACGGGGAGAGCAACAGGTGGACTGAGGACAGCCGACAACTGCTTTCTACACAAGACGATCCGAGAATGAGAGCGAAGAAAACGGAGCACCCGTATGCCGAAATCGGGCCCTTTAAAAGGGACTCGCAGACTGAAAAACTCCTCATGAAATGGCGGGAAAAGAGTAAAGAAATTGAGGCAAGGGACGGACTCCTGAGGAATCCCTACGGCGATGTTTGCTCTCAAGTGACATTTGAGCAAATTCTGCCTGCCTTAGAAGGGCTGAACGTCGAAGCGATGAGCCCAGAAGAGAAAGAGGCCATTCGGATACGGTTGAGCGGCGCATGGAGCATGTCTGAGGAGCCCAAGCGGCATTCGCAAGCACCTCACCTCAAGTGGGCCAAAAACGTGGTGCGGGAGATCCTGGGACACTCGGGGGAGGACGTGACAGAGGACCCCAGCTCAGCAGAACAAGGACTCTCTCAGACAGAGGCGAGCCAAATGGACGAGCTTGCGCAGGGGGCCGCGGACATGCACCTCCATAGCTTGAGGGAGGATGAGCCGCAATCCGAACCCGAGCCGGAGCTGGAGGAGGAAGAGCCCGTGGAGGTGGAGGGGCTGAGAGGTACGGGGCAGGGCCAGCAAAACATGCATGCCGGCCAGCTCGCAGCCATGCATGCTGACACATCCGCATACACTCATGCTGACACATTGTTAGACACGGAAGGCAAGGAGGATCACAAGCCGGCAGTGGATAAAGAGTCTGAGCCTCAGCCTGATCTCCGGTCAGAGAAGGTAGCCGTAGACGTGAAAATGGTTGAGGAGGCGGATGTTGAGGTCAAGACGTCCGAGACTGAGAAAGAGGCGAGTAGACAGAAGGAAATGGAGATGTATTTGTGCGTGAGCAACACGCTGTACAAGCCGAGCAGCTGCCCCATTCTCAACTATAAGTCTCAGTCAGATGCCCTCATGACCTCCACAGAGGGCGATGACGATGACGATGAGGATGAAGAGCTGTATGAGGCAGAAAGAGAGAGGGAGGATGAGGAAACGGGTTTCCCAGAGGGTCAGGGCTCAGCCAGTGTAGAATCAGAAACCGATGAGTGTAGCACAGATGGAGCAGACCCGGACGCGAGGAAAGCGGGAGGCGCCACTCTGACGAGCACCAGCAGTTTCCGGGATTTGGGTCCCGAGGCCCGTCTGAGGAGACGGGGTATCCGTAAAACCACCGAAAGAAGAGAGGAGATGCTTGTAGAGGTGGAAGAGGAGGAAGGTCTGGCCAGGGATCGCAGAACTCGAATATTCACTACGACAGGTAACCAAAGAGGAGGCAGTCCCTGATTCTGATGTTTTGATTCTCGGGTCACCAATGAGCACCGCCCCTCTTTTCCTTCAATCATGGAATCTAGAAGGTGCCCCCCCAAAAATTGATACAACGTTGTGATCTAACATGGCCAATTCTTGCCTAAATGATCTGAAATGAAGCTGTTTTGAGGTGAATTTGAATTTAGTTTATTTCCAGCATAACACAAGTTTGTGTTGCCGAGGACATGTACTGACTCAGAAACTCATATGTCAAGTGGGGTTTTTTTTGTGGGGGGGGGGGCACCTTGTGTAATACTTGATTTTGATCTCATTTTTCTTTGATCAACGCCCTAAAGCCTCAACTTTCTAGAATCATTTTGTCGTCTAATCACCTCCTCACAAAATCCACATCTGACGGCCGAATCTCACAATTTGATTCTCATCAGAACACTCCTCCTTACTGTCACTCGATTTTGCGGCGCATGCATCACAGGTAACATTGTGGTTGGGTGGTGGGCGGAAACAACTGGAGGCAGTGAAGGAAACCAAAAGCTGAAAAGATGATTGGAGAAGTAGTGCAAGTTGAGCACATTGGATCAGTCACTGTCACCAAAGTCCTTCTTACTAACTCAACTACTGGACCATTTCATTTTCTTTCTCATTTATTTATTTATTTTATTTTTACGACTCGACCATTCGCACTCTGATACTTTGATGGGAATGCTGTTCTATAAAATTTTAACACCCGGACACTTTTTGCTTCCAGACGAAGATGATCGCAGTAAAAGTTGGGGAGAGGTTGAGCTGAGGTGAGTCCGAAGGTCAACTTTAGATGAGAAAACACATTTTGCATACTTGATGCTGAAGCAAGACTCATTTCAAGTCATCCAGAGTAGTTTTTGGTTTACAAGCGACTGGTGTTGTGTTTCTTTAGGAACATTTTGGACACAATCGGAAGACGGAAAAGGAATTCAAAGTTTTTCAGTGAGTATCTCAGATTTCCGTTATGAAACATGCTGAAACTAATCCATTGTGAGTCGAGATATGCTCAGGAGATCAATCTATTTCACGAAAACAGCTTACAACACACCTCTGTGTTATTGGTGATACAGCAAATAGTCATTTCTATCCATGTGACTTCTTGTCTCAATAGAAAAACCACTTTCTTGTGGCACTTTGTTCTTTTCCGACCCGACTCCCCTTTAATAATGTTGAATTTAGGCTTGTTTAGTTTACTATTTTTGGCCCAAATGGCCATACCTTGGCCATCGGTGCAATACATCATAACCTAAGTAAAGGAGTGTTGGTCTCCGTGCAAGGATGAATAAATGGAACTCCACAGTGAGAAAATATTCCACGCTTGTTTTCGGAATAATTTCCTCATAAATCTTAATCGGGCGTATTAGTTGGTGGGCGGCGGGGTAGCGTATCTTCAAATGTCTATCTGTGGCCTTGCGCGCAGACGGGAAAAGCGTGACACATTGGCTCATTTCCCTTCAGCGTGTGTGATTCATCTAGGCAGAAACGCTGGCTCAAGCCCCCACCCCTGCCTCTGACCGCACACACATTTGACCAAAACGACATAAATGGAAAGCAAGGGTTTTTTTTTTTTGGCCAAGTAAACAAGCCTGGGTGCTCTTGACTGACATAGTTGTCAGGTTTGCGCAAGCGCTCAGATCGACAAACTTGCGGGAAAAACAGCTGCAGCTGTGACTTGGCATTCCAGCAAAGTGTGTGTAAATGAGAAGGATGATAGATAGATGGGTCGTTAGATAGATGGTTAGGTACTGGTTGCTAGATACCTAGAAATATAGGTAGGTAGCTTGCTAGCTTAATACTGTACGTAGATAAGCTAGGTTTCTAGGTATGTAGGTAGGTAAGTAGCCAGCTAGCTCACTTGAGACATGGATGGATAGATTACTTTTTAAAATGTGAATTAATTTGTAACGGCAGCAAAAGCCACACATAAACAATTGTATTCATAGTGTTGTACAAACAACAAAATACCAACAAAAACATACAAAAGTAAGCAAAACAGTCAGACTGAAAAAAATGAAAACAAAACGTAAATCTAAAAAAATACCCCAAACGATAGAGATGTATTGAATGGTCTAATTATTTGTATAATTAATGCAAAGTGTGAAGTACATTCATATAATACAGTGATATATAGGAGCATTGAACTGTGTACCAAATATGTAGGCTAGTGTTTGAAAATCTGCTGATAGGATTCATGTGAATGCATAATAGTTCAAGTTTACATTGAACCTCGAGATCTTACAAAGATCTTAAAATGTAAATATGTAGCCACATTCGGAATTTTTTTTTTAGCTTCGTGTCTCTAACTTCCTGTCCCTTTTTTTTTTCTTACATCCTCTTCTTGCCCTCATTTTCTCCTCACCACAACAGATCGCGCCCAACTCTACCAGCAGTACAGCGAGGCGGCCCAGAACTTTGAGATCCTGCGCCAGTCTCGCTCTGATGTCCTCTCGGTTGGCGAGGACAGTTCGGCCTCTCCCGCTCCGTCGCCGCCTCCGGCCCGTCGACCTCTCCCACCGCTGCCCCCGGTCCCGCATCCCCACTCCCTGGCCCACACAGGCTCCATCACCAGCGTGAGAAGCTTACCTCTGCCCGAGCCCCCGAGGAATGAGGGCAGGCCCACATCGCCGCGGCTCTCCATCTCGCTCACGCAGTCGAACACGCTGTGGCGAGAGCTGCCGGGAGTCAGGAGTAGCAACGAGCTGGAGGACCTCCCGGAGGACAAGAGGCGCCTGCAGGAGGTAAAGCCACACATAAACGTATACAGAAACACAGCCTCGAAGCGATAGTCGGCAGGAAGAGCCAGCAAGGCCTTCTAACGTGGACCTACATTTGCAACCTAAATATATTAGTTTCTTGAAATTGTGTGAATGTATGCCTATTGGATTGACTCAACTGTTTCCAGGACTAATGTATCAATGTTTTTTTTTTAGCCAATCAGATTTCAGCTTCTGTGTGCTGCACCCAAGATCTACTTTGCATCTCTGATTTTAACATTTAATAGAAATGTGTTGACCAGTGTTGCAAATTTACATACAAGAGCACAAACGACACCATTTATTTAGTATGTAAGGGGAAGAAAGGCTGACAAAGTCGCAAGGCCTACCAACTTTGGCAACTCTGCACAGAACAACAAATGAATATTCCTTCAAGGCATTTGGAAAGCAACTGAAAACAAACGACAGAAAGGTGTGCCACAGGATCCTCGGGACCAGGCGGTTTCTGGGCGTCATTTTACGTCGCTTTAAACGGGTGTGGCCAAAATGAATCAGTCGCCCTCTGCCATTGCAACTGAGGCGCCGAAAAATATGACAGAAAGACCGGACTTTCCCCATCGTTCTGCTAGCAGAAGACGCGATTGCGTCAGCATTTATTTGAAGAGTAACGACTGTCTTTCCCAGTTACATTTTCTAAAGATTTAGCGGACTCACTTCCACTTTTTTTCAGTCCAAGTCAAAAAGACGTCAGCGAGAGCAGAGCAGGCATCAGTCACCGTCGGCCGAAGTGCGTTCTGCCCTGACGTTCCGCGTTCCTCTTCCTGTCTCTGTCTGATAGGTGCGATTTGAAGTGGTGACTTCTGAGGCATCCTACTGCCGCAGTTTGGACATTGTGGTCGAGCATTTCGTCAAGTCCAAAACGCTTGGGGCGCTATTGACCACCCAGGACCGCAACTGGCTCTTTTCCCGGCTGGCCGACGTCCGTGCCATTAGTCACAGGTCAGATGGGATGCGGGTCTTCAGGGGCGGGCAAAAAATAAAAATAAACTACTTACACAAATTTGGAAAAACAAATACACTAAATATTTGACCAAAACAACAAATACTTTTTAAATTGACGTCATTGACTAGTTGGTGAGTTTTTCATTAAAAAAACGAACCAAATGAGAAACAGATACACACTGTATTCGTTCATTTCTATTAATACTTTTATTCCTGGTACTGAATACAGCACTACTAGTCAATATTAGTGAAAGAAAAAGACGCCATTGTGTACTTATGATTGAAAATAATTTGTTATAATGGAATTCTTTGTTTGTAAATGCAATTTAGAAATGGGAATGATTGATTGCAATTACCGCGCAAGGCCGACTTGTTTTCAAACTGAAACGTGGCCCCTGAGCACGAAGGTCCGTGTACAAGCAGACACAAAGCGATAACATTTCAATGTGGCCGCCAATAAGCAGCTCTGATGTTTTGTTTCTTAGTTTCTTGGCAAAGCTGGAGGAGCGGCTGGAGTCGGACATCATGCACTTTACGGTGTGTGACATCATCGCTCGCCACTGCCAGCGCTTCAAGATGGTTTATGTGCCCTACCTCACCAACCAGTCCTATCAGGACGCCACCTACCAGAGACTCATGTAAGACATTCCTCACCTCGTTGGACTGCCCCGGCGTTATTCGCGAGGCCTCAACGTCTGCTTTTCTTTTTAGGAATGAGAATCCGGGCTTCAAGCGCATCGTGGAGAAGTTGGAGAGGAGTCCTGTTTGTCAGCGACTTCCACTTCGTTCCTTCCTCGTCCTGCCATTCCAAAGAATTACGCGAATTAAGCTGCTGGTCCAGGTGGGTTTCTGGTGCTTCCTTATGACGTAGTCCAACCGAAAGCTCAAGGTAGTCTGTCTTCGAGTGCTTTGTTTCGATGCGTTGGGATTTTTATTTTTATTTTTTGAGGCAAAACAACACAACAGTTCAAAATCTCGAGTGTGAGACATTTGAGGCTTTTTTTTAGCCCCCAGTTTGATTTGAATCCTGGATCACACAACATTCTGGGTGTGTGTATGCCGGAATTTGACAAACACTCTATTGTTTCCTTTCCAGAACATTGTGAAGAGAACAACTGCGGGCACTCCAGAAGCGACGCAGGCCATTAAAGCCTTGAGACTTTTGGAGAAGGTAAATTCCTTGTCTGCCAAAGTCTGTCAATGCAGTGTCATTGGCCAAATGAGTAAACCTTTTCCGGAGCCATTTTTCACTTTCTTGGAAGGCGTATCAAGTAAGTCATTGGCAGGCCAAGTGTGCTGAGGAGGATGCGGTCCCTCGCTCAGTGTGTCTGGGCCGTTACGGCAGCTCCCACCCGATAGCCCCTCACTCTCACATGTATCTTCAAGTCTCCGAGATGTGGGTTCCCCCCTCCCCCAAACTAATACTGTAGCCCTCCCTAAAAGAACCATACAGTGGTACCTCTATTTACGAACGTCTCTTCATACGAAGTTTTGAAGTTACGAAACGCCTCAACAGGAAAATATTGCCTCTTGTTAGGAAAGAAATTTCAAATTACGAAAGGTAAAAATACAGTTTGGGCTGATCGTCGCAGATCCGAGTTTCCTGAACGCAACATACTTCTAGCTGCTCTGCCATTGGCTATTACGTAGGATCCTCCTGGCATCCCATTGGTTAAGAGGGATCTCTACCGAATTATCTGTATGTGTAGATCGATAAATAGATCGATATGTGTCCATGCAGCGTCCTCGTCATTCGCGCCTCGGCCCAGGAGGTGTTCGGATAGTTCATCTTCCGAACCGCTTCATCCTCATTAGGGTCGCGGGGGGTGCTGGAGCCTATCCCAGCTGTCTTCGGGCAGTAGGCAGGGGACACCCCGAATTGGTTGCCAGCCAATCGCAGGGCACACAGAGACAAACAACCATGCACGCTCACACACACACCTAGGGACAATTTAGAGTGTTCAATCCGCCTGCCATGAATGTTTTTGGAATGTGGGAGGAAACCGGAGCACCCGGAGAAAACCCACGCAGGCCCGGGGAGAACATGCAAACTCCACACAGGGAGGCCGGAGCTGGAATCGAACCCGGTACCTCTGCACTGTGAAGTCGACGTGCTAACCACTGGACTCGGGCCGCCGTGTTCGGATAGTTTTACATATAATGTGAATCACTCACAAAAAGTGTTGACGAGTCTGGCGATCGCTCTCGATGCTGATGTTTGCCTTGGACATTTTCGAAGGATTAGGGCATTTACATGAAAAAGACGTCTCTACTTATACAGTTTTCTAGTTAAGAAATATCTTCCAGAACTGACTCAGCATGACTCAGATTTGATCTTATTTTTACTGTTTGGTGCCTACTACCATCTTTGTTACTGATTATTGCTTTATTGTTGCATATATGTTAGTTGCTCCATGTACAGCACTTTGTATGCAGCAATGGCTGTTTGAAAGTGCTCTAGAAATACACTTCAGTTGAGAATCAATTAATTTCATAAGTAGACGTACCATTGTAGTTTGGGGCTTCTTTCCCCCTCCCCCCTCTCTCCTTTTTTATGTTTTTATTTTTTTCCGGGTGCGGTCTGGCGAACTGTGCCGGCTTCTTTGTTCTGTCTCCCCCTGTTGGTCATTGTTTTTGGACTTTTGACTTTGCAGTGAATTTAGTTGCGATGTACTCATGACGCATAAGTTAATTTTAATCGCTCCAGAACAAGTCAAGTTTGAGTTGACCGTCGCTCTTGTGCCCTCTAGCTGATCCAAGAGAGCAACGACAGCATCTCGCAAATGAAAAGCATCGAGTCGCTGGTGTCCCTCAGTGCCAAGGTGGACTTTGAATGCAGGGTAGGTCAAAACCTGCGGGTTGACCTTTGGAACTTTTGTGAAAATTCAAGTGGTGATCAATATGGTTGCGCTTTTTGCAGACTCTTCCTCTCATCAGTCAGTCTCGGAGGTTGGTACGGGAGGGACCAGTCACCGAACTGATGGATTTCTCCCTTAAGGACACGGAGAGGAATATCTACATGCACTTATTCAATGACTACTTGCTGCTTTCACAACAAAAAGAGTGAGTTCAAGTGTTTTTGGACACGCATCTTCCACATTTCACCCATTCAAAGTATTCAAACTTCAAGTGACTCACAAATTCAAACCTATGAAAAATCCCTGCTTTTTGGGGGAATTCTACACAACCGCCTCAAAAAAAAAAAAACACCTGCCCCACCCCCCAAAAAAGTTCAAAGTTCTCTTTTCACAATAAAATCCCCAATTTCAGAGAGCATTTTCATCCCTTCCAAATTTCTTCAAACTACTCCAGCTGATATAATATTCAGCTCATGGGCGTCACCTCAGGAACGACTTATCCCCTTGCCCAAATCGCCTCATTTTCTTCATTGATCAAAATGAAGTGCTGCTTTCCACATTGATCTCCTCTTTCCACAACTCTCAACTGAGTCAACCATTTCAACTTGATAATATTCCGCTCATTTGGGATTTTTACAATAAAATTCCCAAATAAACGGATTTGAAATATCCCCCCGCCCCATAATTTCACATTTCCTGACTGATTGAAGCAGTTCCAACTTGGGGTCTCACATTCCCCCTGATCTGCGTAGACATTTCGGTTCAGCGTCAGCACTTCAGCATTCTCGCGCGCATATTTCTCCTCAAATTGTACTTTCTAATCATGTGAGACGCTTCTTCCAGAGGGGGCCGATTTACGGTGATCGACCACGCTCCCGTGGTGGAGCTGCGAGCGGAGAACTGCCGCGTCAAGCTTCATTCCCTGCAGAAGAACCTCTTCCGGCTGCACATGTCGCACAAGTCGCTGCTGCTCAGGACCGACACACAGTAAGAGACGGCGGCAGCGTTAAGTCACAAAAAGCGGCGGGAATATGCACTCGTGAAAAATTGCATCTTGTTTTTTTTTCCCTTTTGTTTCCTTCAGGAGTGATAAGCTACGCTGGATATCCGCCCTTTCACGCCCTCACCCTGAAGTGGATTTTTCTTCAGCACAAGGTAAACGCTTCCTGGTCTGCGAGTGCCGCCGCTTCCTTCATGACTCATTAACTGTGCGCGAATCTTTGACTTTGTCATTACATTGCAGACATGAATTTTGCTCTGCGTTATGCCATGCACTAGAGGCAGCATGGCAAACTAGTGTTGAGCATGTCTGCCTCACCCTGCGAAGGTTCCGGCCTTGTTATGTAATGTCAAGGTGTGGCCGGACAATTATTTGAGTTGCATTTACTTTTGTTTAATTTCATGACATGACTTGAATCTGGAAGTGAAAGGTTCACCCCCCAATTTTGTATTTACTATCTCGATTACTGACCAGCAACAGCCTCATCGCATGTCGTAGTGCCAATGAGTTTTTACTTGTTGACATAACACATGCAAGTCAAGTACACGCCTGTTTTTCCTGCCACGTGTTTGTCGTCTCCTTCCGTGTGTAAACTCCTGGCACGCAACTGCACTCGCATCAATTCCGAAATGTTTGTCTGGCATACAGTGGTGCCTTGACTGAAAAGGTTAATTCGTTCCACGACCAAGCTCATTTCTCCACTTACTTGTTTAGAATTTTTTTTTTAAAATACAGTAGTACCGAAATGTATAAAAAAATAGATAGTTTTTTAATCGACTTGCACCTCTAATTAATTGGAGGCTTTTTAATTAATCACCTTTAAATTAAATAATTTTTGGCGGGCGGCACGGTGGTCAACCGGGTCGCATGTCTGCCTCACAATGCAGGCGTCATGGGTTGGAATCCGAGCCCCCGGCCTTCCTGTGTGGCGTTTGCATGTTCTCCTAGTGCCTGTTTTCTCCGGGTACTCTGGTTTTCCACATTCCACGGGGAGAACATGCAAACTCCACACAGGAAGGCCGAGCCGGGATCGAACCCGCGACCTCTGCACTGTGAGGTCGACGCGCTAACCACTGGATCACTGGGCCGCACGGATGGAGTTATTATTTGTCTTAAAATGTATTTTTTTTTCTTGCCTGTAATATGGTGGCACCTTGATTGTTCCATTATTTATTTATGGGGGGGGGGCATTTAAATCACACAGTGATGTCTCTAAAGGTCCCTTTTACCTAAAATATGGGTTCAGGAGACACACCAAAAGATCGACCAAGGAATTGCTTGTCATGGGCGTAAGAGTGATGTTCCGCCTCTTAAAACGAACTCCTTTTCTGTCTCTTTTTAGATTTCCCACAGATGCAGTGTATCAGAGCTTTTGTGGCCCAGCAGCCGGATGAGTTGTCGTTAGAAAAAGCCGATATCATCCTGGTCCACCAACAAAGCAGCGACCGTAAGGCCATCTCAAACCTCGAACCGATTTGAATCGGCGGTGATTTTTTTTTCCTCATCGCTTTCAACGGGTTTCCCCAGATTGGATCGAGGGCACCAGACTGTCCGACCGGCATCGCGGATGGGTACCCGATTCACATTTGGAATTGATCGGCAACACCAGAGTCCGGCAGCGCAATCTGTCCGATGCCCTCAAACTCACGACGGCCACGGCGGCGGTATGAGCGCGACTAAAAAGCGAGAGACTCTCGTGCATCCGCTTGCTTTCCGTTTGCCATCGGGACAAATTGGAGAGTCATCATCGGTGTTTCCGGATCTCGATTCCTGCCTTCTGACTCAAAGGACAGTCTGACTCTTTGGAGCAATGCATGACCACAGTTAGCTGAGGCCGGACCTGTGCACTCTCTGAAAAATATTATCCGCATCACAAAAAGTGTGTGGTTATAATACTGTGTGTGTTTTCAAAAGGCCAAAATGTTTCCCCAAGTGATGTTTTCAGGAAAGTGATACGTTTGTACATCTACTCGAGTGGAAAAGATGAGTTCGTGGCGCATGTATTATTGCAGTGTGAGCTCCTTGACAGGACTCAGTGTGAAAATGTGCAACTTTTGAAATGTACAGAACATTTTAAGTACACAGTGAATCTATTTCAATAAATCCAGATTTCAATCATGCGGAACCACTGTGCAAGACTTGCTGGAAAGTTTTATTTATTTTTAGACGCACAGCTAAGATCCAGAGGTGGGCAGTGCATTTGGTACCTGGGCCTCCGTGAAGATCATAACTTTTCAAAGTAATTAGAACTATCGCAAAAAAGTCCTTTGTTTTCAATGTCGCACATGAGTTATCGGGGATAATTTTTAATGTATTTATTTCTCTTTGTCTTTACAGAAGAATGGTCGAATAGACTTTTGACAATTGTGGCTTTACAGTTGTTTTTATTTTAGTTTAGTTTTGCACACAACACACTAAAATCTATCCTAAAACTACTGACATGGAAACTAAAACGAAGCAGTCTTAAAAAAGTCAAAACGACATCAAACCTAACATTACAAATCCCAAACTGTCATAAACCTGGTTCAAAAAATCAATATTTATCTTAGAACAATTTTTTTTAAAACGCGGATGATTAAATGTATTAAACGGGAATAAAACAATTTCATGGAACAAATTCTGAATTTAGGTCCCAAAGGAAAGTCAGTACTTCTCAGACTGGAGATGCAAAGTAGTTCTCTTTAGATTGGTCTTCTCAGAGCGATGTACATTATTTAATATTGTAGTAGTAGAATTTGAAGTTTATTGTATGCAATAAAAAGTCTTTTTTGACGAGAGGGACTGTATCCTGTCTAGATAAATCAAGCAAACAAAAGGCCACTCAATGCACACAGATCTACATCATTGATGACTACACAGCAATAAGCACTAGTGTGTCGTTGTTTTCACGCAACTCAACCTTGAAACTTTTATGATTTACCTCTCAAAGTTGCATCTGCATTGGAATCGGATCAGTGCATGTTCCTTCAAGTTGAGCGAATGGTATGCAGCTGCAGGCAGAACACGTTCAACACGTAGCCGTGAGGGGCGTTGTTCATGTGCCCCCCCTCCCCCCACCGTACGATTGTCTTGCTTGCGCCGATTGGCGGATTGTCCCGTCACTCCGTCAAGAATGGGCAGTCAATTGTTAAAACCAGACCGTTCACCAATGAAATCACAGCAGGGTCTCCAGTTGTGTATTCTGAATGGTCTGGCTTTACTGTCAATCAACAAGACTATCTCTGATTGGTCAGAAATACGGTGGGCTGACCGAGCGTTATTTGTGTTGTTGTTTTCGTGTAGCGTAACAGCACAGTCGACATCTTTGGACTCCGAAGTTCTCGAAAAGGTTCATTTGAGCGCAATCCGTTTTTCCATGATAATTGATTTGCTGACGCCATAAACAAGCGGGGATTTTGGCCGTGGTCTGAAACTGAGTCGAACCGTCTTTAAGCTAGCTTGAAAGGTGCGTAAACAAACGAGAAACCATCACTCGGTATTGCTACATATGGTCCTTTGAGCAACGTTAGCAGCGGGTTGGTTCGTGTTAACATCCATGTGCCTTATGCACGTCACCACAATGGAGACAAATAGAAGTAAAATTGTCAGATAGATTGTTTATTGGAATTCGGCTGTTGAAGCAAGCAGACAAGCCAAGTAAACTGTCAAGTACAACGCGGCAGTTGTGACGTCACGAGACATGGCATTGTTGTTGCTCAACGGCCGTTCTTTTTATTTTTATTATTTTTTTTTTTTGCTGCATTCCGACCATGTGACAAAACCTGCAGGCCAAAAACGCAAAAAAGTAGCTGAACCGATTGGGGATGAAAAAACTGCATCGAGCTGTTATTGTTTACTGCTTTTGCCCCGCCCACACCCGAAAAACACATTACAGTCAGTGAAAGGTTTATTCATTCATTCATTCATCTTCCGAACCGCTTTATCCTCACTAGGGTCGCGGGGGGTGCTGGAGCCTATCCCAGCCGTCTCCGGGCAGTAGGCGGGGGACACCCTGAACTGGTTGCCGGCCAATCGCAGGGCACACAGAGACAAACAACCATGCACGCTCACACTCACACCTAGGGACAATTCAGAGTGTTCAATCCGCCTGCCATGCATGTTTTTGGAATGTGGGAGGAAACCGGAGTACCCGGAGAAAACCCACGCAGGCCCGGGGAGAACATGCAAACTCCACACAGGGAGGCCGGAGCTGGAATCGAACCCGGTACCTCTGCACTGTGAAGTCGACGCGCTAACCACTGGACTACCGGGCCGCCCGTGAAAGGTTTAAAAAAGAAAAATTGATGTAAAATCACATTTACAGTAAATAGTTGCACTAAAACAGTTGTAGGTCGTAAATATTAACTGAGCATGCATTCTTGTGCCATGTGGCCTCATATTCTAAATTAAAAAAATTAATTGGTGCCATCCAGAATGTCATATGTCATATGTTGGTTGAATGAGGTCTCCTTTATTTTGACATTTCAAATGTTTGAGCCACCATGCAGTGAACAAACACAAGCATACGTGATGTGTTTAAATTGCTAAATAGAGCAGCGCAATGTCACAAAATATTAAACAAACTTATGCACGTTACATATGTGCACGCCATGACATCAGAAATTGTTCCATGTTGACTCCATATTGTCCGGCAGCTCACTCCTAATAAGACAAAAAATGTACCAACGTGCCTCACGTCTCACAACAGATCTGTCACTTGATGAATGAATGCACTGCTTAGTCATGTCATCTTTTCTTGTTTGTTCGCTCAATAAATAAAGCACTTGTCTGTCAACTTCAAGGCTTTACTGGTGTCGTTGTGTCCAGATGGCGAGTCCGTACCAGCGCTTGGTTCCGCTGGAGGTGAGGAGAGCGGAAGGAGAGCGTGTCCGGGCCAAGCATCCTGACAAGATACCGGTCAGCATGACGGCAAAGGATTTTATTTTGTAGGTAACAACAAGCTATTGAATGGATTGGGTTTTGTTTTTGTTTTTTTGCCTGAACAGATCATCGTGGAGAGGGCCCAGAGGTCACGTGCTCCCGAACTGGATAAGAAGAAGTACTTGGTGCCCTCAGATTTAACAGGTACTACTGTATTAACATTCACTCTGCGGTTTTGTGCCTTTTTAGAAAAAAAATCTGTTGTACCCACCCCTGTTCTCTCTCGTGCTTCTTTCCTTCCTAATGACACGAAACGAAACGGCCTCTGCTGACCATCTCCTGTTGTTTCCCTCTCAGTGGGCCAGTTGTGTTTTCTCATCCGCCAGCGTGTGTCGTTGAGACCAGAGGAGGCGCTCTTCTTCTTCGTCAACAACTCCATGCCGCCCTCCAGCTCTCCTCTCTCTGCAGTCTATGAGGTAAGGCGGTGTCATTGATGGAACGCCCAGTTGTTTACAGTCCACGTTGGAATACACTGATGGGGCAGCACGGCGAGCAAGTGGTTCGCGTGTCTGACAGCTTCGAGTCTTTGTTGAACTGAACATGCGTGTTTTTGGAATGTGGGAGGAGGCAGAGGGTGCGCACGTGCTTGCTCCGAGCTATTTATTGCCATTTACCGTTGAAATTGGCTTTCGAGTTTCGGGGACTTTGAGGTGTTGTGCATTGTGTGTACTTTAATGTGGCTTTCAATATCGGCCTAATTTTGCAGTACGGGACCGATAAAAGTGATTTTTGTGGTTTTCTCCAATATCGGTCCTATGTCTTTATTTTCTCCTGTAGAGTACTTTTCTTGCTATTTAAAATGAACAGAGCAAAAAATTTTGGGGCTGTTTTTGTGGAGCTAGATTTGAATAACATTTGCATTCATTTCAATGGGGAAAGAGGATTTGAGATTCGTCTGGTCATGGGACGAATTGAACTCTAATGGCTCCAATTGGCTAATGTGAAAATAAGTGTTTGCTCAAGTTAGGTTGTAAAAGAAAAAAAAAATGTAAACACCATCCTTAGTAAATGTACCAAAGTGATAAGTTCATCGGCAAGCTCGATAATGATCCTGAAGTTGAACCCGTGTTGCGTTGCGTTCCAGGAACACCACGAAGACGACTTGTTTCTCTACCTGACCTACAGCAACGAGAGCGTCTACGGCGCCTGAAGGGACCACGCCTCTGGCGTTGGCGACAACGAGAAAGTGGGGAGAAGGAAGACGCCATTATGAATATGCCTACAATCATGTATGAGTAAATGGCGTGGTGGGTAAAACAGGCTAAAGGTGGCAGTTTCATTTATTATTAAATGTTTACTGTACTGTCTTTTTTTTGGTTTTGGGTTCCTTTCGTGATGATGAAAATTTAAAAAAAAGGAAGAAAAGCAATGGAAAAGTGAAGCTCCCCTTATCTTTCTCATGTGTATTTAATGAACATAGTTTTGTTTTTATAAGTGGCGCAATCATGGATTTTTTTTTTTCTTTTTTGGGGGCGTGGAAAATAAAAATGACACAAACATGGTAATGAGCGGTTTATTTTTGCTTATTGTGTTGCAATGCTTCTTCATTTTCCCCGGATTCGCTTTGACACGGGCGACCAAAGATTTCGAGGAAGGCCCAACACAGATCACGAATCTCAAGAAGGGGAAGTATTCAGTCTTCATCAAGCAGCTGAAGATTGGACGCATTAGGGAGCTTTCCTCCCCCGCTTGCGCATTCAAGGTTACAAAAAAAAAAAATCATCCCGACACTTTGTTGCATCTTTGTCATCAGTTGCGTTTGCACTCGCGGGACAACAGGTTAGCGGTACGGAACTTCTCGGCTCTTCAGCCCCACCAAGTACTTTTCCGAGGAAAGTGAAAGTTAGCCGCGGAGAAGAAAGGACTCATGGAGATGCACGAGATCGCCGGCAAGAAAAAGCAACGCGAAGCCGAGATGGCGGCAAAGGAGCCGATGCTGAAAGTCAAAGGTGAAGGGAACCCGTACTCACTTGCTGAGGTCCCAACACGTAAGTAGAAAATGCTTTACTTTTACATTTAGACCCTTATCAAGACAAGCAGAAGTTGTGGCATTTTGTTGCGTGGCCAATATTTGGCTGACTGGCTAATAGCTTTTGATAATGATATTTCATTTCAATTCAAGTCATCTGTACTGTATTGTATTTTCTTTTTTGTTATTCATCTCGTGTGAAAAAAAAACATAGCCCTGGATCGGGGCTAGTAATGGCGACACTATTTGCCCGAGTATTTCTTTTTTTCCCTAATTAAGTTTGGGAACATTTTAGATGTACAAACGCCATCTGGTTTCTGGTCAAATGTGTTCTCGTTAATTTTGCTTTAGCCGCCGCAGAGGAAGCAGAACCGGGCGACTACACAGGACTTAAAAATCCATCTGAGGATGTCTATTCAGACATTTCAGAACCAACTAAACGACCAGGTACACTCAATTGCACATTACACACCCCCACAAATAAATAATTATTTTTTTTTAAAAAAAGGCTCAAGGGTGCCTGAAAACATTCTAGGGCACAGGTGTCCAACTCAAGGCCCGGGGGCCAAATCGGCCCGCCAAAGCCAATCAAGCATGTCAACTTCCATGACCCTTCCTAAAATCTGTACCCAAATTTAAAATGATCATATGTAATAAATGAGAGCTGTTGTCAGCATTTTCTTACTCTCAAACCCCTCATTACAGTCACTTAAATCGTTGAAGAAACGGTTAGTCTTGACTTCTTTATATGGTTTCAGTCATAATGGCCCTCCAAGGTGAAGGGCAACTACACTGTGGCCCGCGACAAAAATGACTTTGACACCCCTGTTCTCGGGCGTGCCTCCATCACAGTGATTCTGTGGCTGATAACTCGATTCTTGAAAACTTAACTTTGTGTTTGCTGACATTTAAGATAAAAGAATCAAAAGCAGAAGTTGTGGGATTTTGTTGTGTGGCCAAAATTTGGCTGACTGGCTAGTAGCATTTGATCATTTATTTCATTTCCATTCAAGTCATGTGTATTGGAATTTTTGTTTTGTTTTGTTTTTCATCTCACATGAAACACCGTTTGGCAATCCATAACATTTCATTAAAACAGCGAGTGACCAAAATGAAATGTGGATATATTCAAACAAACGTCATGTTGAAGAGTTGCATTTATTTGAACTTTT
Organism: Hippocampus kuda; assembly: GCA_901007745.1. Lineage (NCBI taxonomy): Eukaryota > Metazoa > Chordata > Actinopteri > Syngnathiformes > Syngnathidae > Hippocampus > Hippocampus kuda. Next base: position 30,378 of record CAAKHF010009846.1, on the reverse strand, counting down.
CACTGAGCTTGTCAGTTCCGAAGCCTTCAGAATTACAACACAAAACAGCTTTCCTTCCAAGGTTGACATAACAATCGTAACGATGACCTTCAACCGAACTTGACTCGCTACACGTCTTAGTTACAACCTGAAAAGAAACGGATAAGATGTTCTGGCAATTAGATGGGAGCCGTCTAAATGTTGCACTTGGTAAATTAGCGCCGCCGGGACACTTTGTGGCCGTCAAATTTTGCAGGATGAATGTCGCAGCCAACAAGTCCACTTGCCACTTTATCAGAGGAGGAAGGGAGGTTGGAAAAGTTTCGCCGGCTTGGAATATGTCGCCACTAACTACAACTCTGAAATTTTCGGACTCTGTCAGTCAAACAGATCCAAGAAGCCGCGAGGCCTTACCGAGTGGCATGTTTGATCCTGACCGTGTTGTCTTTGGTGCTGCTGCTGGTCATCGTCGTGTTGCTCGTGAAAAGTGAGTTTTGTCAAAAAAATTCCTCTTGGGGGGTGGGGGGGGGCAGGTAAGCATGACATACCATTCCAACAATAAAATGTCTTCCCTTTATTTTCTACTTATATTGGCACATGCCACACGCTGCTCCTCTGACTAGCAAGGGTCTAAGAAGTGCAAAATCTCTGTTCATCTACCTTGGCCAAAGACGTATCGTGACAAGCAGGAAAAATTCTCCTTTCTTCTATTCGATGGCGTTATAAACCTGATGCTCTTTACACAACAGCAAACCAGCTTTCCGTTCAGTTAAACAGGCCTTGATTTCACACAGAGTCAATTTCTGGGCAATATTTTTTGGGTTGCGTGCCAAAAAGATTTTCCGAATGCAATATGGGTACCTTGGCTCAATGAAGCTAGGGATGCACGGCTTTAGGTTGCCAGAGAGAAAAGAAAGAAACAAGACGGGATTACAAAAAAAAAAAAAAAAAAGTTTGGTGAAATAGTGGTCCAAGTCCAAACTGTGGTCAAATCTTTGAATATAGTCTTGAAAGATGACATAACATTCTGTTATGCTAACAGGCACAAGTGCTGGCACTCAAATGCAAATGCTCACTTCTTTCTGAATGTTCTCTCACTTCACTTTTCTGGGATGTTGGGCTAGGTTTGCACTAAAGAATTGGAGACAAGTGCTCAGTGTACCGACTACAGTACATGGAAATAAAATCTTGATTTAGACTGTTAGGAATTCCTAGATGAGACCCCCCCCCCAAGGGGGGGAGGTGCCTCGCCTGGGAAAAAGTATCTACAATGGAATTTCTCCTCCCCCAGTTCTTGTAATGTTTATCGGTGATGTTGTATCCAGCACACTATCCAGCACAGTGTATCTTTGTCTCCTGTGGGAACAGGAAGTCAGGAGGAAGGGGGTTCACGATTGTTCTTCCCACAAATGATGCGCGTGTATACGTATTGTACATCTATCCCGTCTAGTGAAAAATGGATCCAACGCCTGCCCTGTGAACGCAGTGAGCTGGAAATCGCCAACTTGCACCGTGGAGCAGTGCAGGACTTTCACTTCTCAACATCGAGACCGATGTGAGTGTGTGGGTGGGTTGGATGAGTATGACGGCGAGCATTTTCTCCATATCCACCTTAAGGTTCATCGTTTAAAAATGTCTTGCGCTGGACTACCCCGCTTTAGGTTACTGCTGCCACCAGTGCCCCCCAAGGTGGGTGCGACTGGACCAGTCTTGTTTCTTCTTGTCCACGTTGAGGCTGAGCTGGGAGGAGAGCCAGAACAACTGTACTGGTGAGGGAGGATCTCTGGCCGTGGTCAGCAGCCAGAAAGTCCAGGTGGTTGTGACGCCGATCATTGTACAGACATCACCGAGAACAAATTGATTTGCTCTTCTTGTCGTTGGAATGACATTGTCGACCTCACTATTCCAGAGCTTTCTGACTCAAAATGGAAACGGCCGTAAATATTGGATCGGTCTGAGTAGCACAAACAATACATGGACCTGGATCGATGACAAGGCGCTGCAACAGAGGTGAGTCAGCTATGATACACTCCATGCAGTCCATCATCAATCTGCCGCAGTATGGCGCCGACGATTGCCAAGGAGGACTTGCTCAATGTCAGAATTTTTATTTTTATTATTTTTTTTTGTATCAATGCCCGTTTTCTTAAATTGAAAACTCTGGAATTGGATTCCATTGTTGTCCAATGTTTCTAAAGTGTGGCTATTCAAGTCTCCATTGAATGCCGTTCGGGATTTTGAACTGGAAAGGAGCCAAGACCAGAGTGCAACATTCAATATGGCTTAACTGTGATGTTCAATGAGATGAATGGGTATATAGAGAGACCATAGATAAGACAGCAAGGTATCAAGATGGCTAGCGAGCGAGATAGTAACATAGCTAGCAAGCATAGGTAGCTAGCTCGCGAGCCAGCTGATAGTTGGGATGCTAGCTGTGACACTCCCCTGCATCTGACATCCACTTAAACAGTCTGTTGACTGTTGATTGTTATTTATTGTTTTTATATTTATGTCTTTTTTATACAGTTCAGTTTCGCTGACCTTATTTTTAGCTGTGTGTGTTTTTAATGCACTGCATGTTTGCACATTGGTGGCGAGGGAATAAATTGGATGTTGTACATTGAGCATTTTTGACAATAAAGCTGGATTGACTTGACTAGCTCGTAAACTGTCAAGCTGGCTAGCTAGCAAGCAAGCTAGCTAGGGAGCTAGCTAGCTGGCTATGCGCATAATACTGTACCAAGGTTGATGGTTTTGGTTGTGGTTTGTAGCTACTGGGGAGCCAACCAGACAACGGGAGATTGTGGGATTCTGAGCAGCAACAAGCTTGCCGACAACAACTGGATAACGTCACCTTGCAGCTCATACACATACTACATCTGTCAGATGCACCTCTGAACAGGAGTTAGCAAGGAGCGTTCTTCCAAGCGTGCAAATGAAAGCCTTTTAAATGATCCATGCTCTGCATACATTGGACATAAAGCACTGTACATTGTCAGCAGCAAATTCTAGCAACTTTTCTTTGATATTATTATTACCTGCTTAACATTTAGTAGACCGCCTCGCAATCATTAAGAATTCTATGTGAAACCACCGAAACTAACTTTTCTGGTTCGGAATGCAAGTAATTTGACATTCATAAATATTCATGTGCTTGATTTTTTTTTTTTTGGTAAAACAGTAAATTTCCTTCAAATATTAGAAACAGTTCTCTTGCATGATTTGAACATGGCCACAAACTGCAACCACAAGAATGAACATTTTTGAGACCTTGATAATGAATCAAAACTAAACATTCGATGATGTATTTTGGATCCTGCTAACTTTGGATACAGCTTCATTAATTGGTCCAAAAACTATTTGCAAGAAATAATGTCTGTGCCGTGCCGTACAACAACAGGCAGAACAATTAAAAATTAGCCTTGGGCTCAGCCGAACTAATGTGCTGCATTTTTTTTTTCTTTTTAATGTACAATATGTGACTTGACTGAATAAAGTTTCGGATGGCCAGTCAGTGAATGCTGTATCAATTCAAGCATTCAATTCAGTACAATTCCAAGTGCCTTTATGTAGTCGCTTTATAGTACTCGACATGTGATTCACTCTGATTTTGCTTCAATAAAGGTTGATTGTCAAATAAATAATTTGTGCAGAACTTTCTTCCCTCTTAAGATATATTCCCACTTTATATGTTGCAATATCAGACACTCCTTTTCCACAGCGCAATACTGAGGGGAAAAAAAAAGGCACAATTTTCACGCAAAGATCAAAAGATAGATCGTGAAGTCATTCACCAGCTCTGTTTTAGACAAAATGGATGTCTTGCTCGTCCTCGGGCTCCTCCACCTCCACGTCGGCACCCAAAGCGCTCTGACGAATCAACTTCCAGCCGGAAATGGATCGCCGATTCCTCGGTCTGACCTTGAGGTTGGCGTCGGCCTTTTGGGTTCCCTCCTTCTCCCCCTTTTCGTCCTCCCGGGCAAACACTTGAATGTATCGCCGCATCTTCTGCATCAAGGGGTCGTTCCTATCCTCGACTCTGCAAAATGAGTCAGCCATCGGGCATTGATCGCAGCTACGGGACGTTTCATTAGGTACACCGGCACAAGTGAAGGAAATACTTTACAGAACACTGTTATACCGAGGTTGATCTAAAAATATATTTTTGAGATTGTGACTGAGCATTCAAATGCTTTAGAGGTCAATCATCAATTGGTATCAGACTAATCAACTTTTTATCGAAAACAAAATTTAATTATACTGGAGAACACACTGCAGTGAAATTATTTGGAGTATACCTTTAATGTGATGCTACAATGCCATTGTATATTAAAATTTTACACTGCATGCATGGTTATGATATATACTTTCATTTCACAGCATTAGTTTTGGCTGCACTGCCTCCAGTACATGTCAATGTTAGATTTATTTATTTATTTTTGTCCAGTCACTTTTCATCTTCTCCGTGTTGCCACGTCATTCTAATCTGCCGATCAGAACGTAACAAAAGCTATTTTACAACAGGACTCTCGCTTTAACCAATCTCATTTCAAATTCATTCTCGGAGGGCCAGCTAACTGGGCCACAATGACATCGGCATTTTTTTCCATCTTCTGATTGGTTGGTCAGAAGGAAGCTTAGTTGGGATGGAGGTAGGCTGGGGTGAGCAACAGTTTTTCACATATTCGTCCTGGACTGGGCTCTTGATGCTCGATAAAGCATTTGGAAAAAGAAAACAGAACAAAACACCACTTACCGGAGATACCAGCGCTCGGTCAGGCCGTAGCTGAGCCCGCACACTCCGAGGCGAGGCCAGAGGCAGCGGGGCAGCCTCCTCTCCAGCATCAGCGTCGTGGCCACCACCTGCACAGTGGTTACCATGACAACGCAACACCCCACATTGTTATGAAGTGAAGCACAAGCTTTTTTTTAATTTTATTTTTGTTTTCTGTTTGGATGAGGGTTGGCTTCACCTTCCTCACAGATGTGCTCCTTCACCGCAACTCTCACCTGAGTCCTCCAGAGCTCGTCTCTCTCCTGGGCCACCCGCCAGTGGGTGTCGCTCATCATGGCGATCAGCAGGTTGAGCAGAAGGATGTAGGACACCACCGAGAAGGCGCAGTGCAGCACGTGCACGATCGGCGGCGTGCTGAAGGTGTGGTCCACCGGCAGGTCGATGAGGCCCACGCTGAGCTCAAACTGGGAGAAGAGCGTGATGGGGAAGGAGCGATACGCGGGGATGGTGTCTGGCTCCTGAGTCATGTACACCATCCACAGGGCTGAGAAGTCAAAACAGAGGGCAACACTTTTTCTGGGTGATTCACATTTACGTAAGTAAAACTATCGGAAAAGCTTCGTGGCCCGAGGGGGCCAATGACGAGGACGCTGGTGGTTTAGGTGACTGTTGGCGTGAACAGAATTTTGAGGGCCAGAAAATGAACGCTGCTAGAAAAGCTGTACAGTCGTGACATTTTACCAAAATATTTTTTCAACACTCTCGTCCCATGAACAGATCATAGAATATTTACACAGGGACGTACTCAATTTGGAGGGATGCTGCGTGTGTGTGGAATGGGCATACTCACAAGCTGAAAAACCAAGAAGTACAATGACACTCAGCCACATAAACTTTGTCAGGTCTCCAAATATAATCTAGGAGGAAAAGAGGCATAGGATGCGATTGTGAGTGCCACAAAAGGTCAATGCAGCTGTGTCAGAAAAGAAGAAATATGAGTCAAACCGCATCGAGTCCACACAGTCTGTAATCGCAAAAAAAATGCTCAAGGGGAAGTCAAAAATTGTCTCGACAATAAGAGGTTCTTAACGGCCCCTTTTTTTATGAAATCTAATTACAAAATTAGTATCAGTCATACTTAGCTCAATCCTGGGTCAGCTGAGTTTATGAAATCAAATAAATTCAAAACGCACACACATGCAGGTATCAGGATTTTCTTTTTTTTATACCTTTGAAATTAGGGACATTATTGCTTGGCCCCATCTTATTTTTTTTTAACAGGTATTATTTTGATTTGATGCATGTATTACTCATGAAGGCAGTCTGTCCCCCCCCCCCCCCCCAGATTGCCAGACACAACAAGTCACTTTCACTTTGAAAATGTGAGTTGGCGTGAAACTCTTCTGGGCGCACCTTCTGGATCATAATGACGTACGGGCCGAGCATTTCAAAGCCGCGCGCGAAGAACATGACGTTGGTCCAGCCCAGCACCAAACACACGGCCATGACCTCGGCCTCGCCCTGCACACTGCACGCTCTGAACACACACAGCAGCACCACCAGGCAAGCGTAGCTGACTCTGCAACACAATCAACAACCCATTTCGAGTGCCTTCTAATGCGACGACAACTTTGGTGGCGATTTCAACAACGTACAGGATCACGTGGAAGGGACCACCGAGTGCCGTCTGACCAAAGTAGCGCTTCGCTCCCACCCTCAGGATGTCTGGAATCTGATCTCATGGAAGAGGGATGGACAGCATAAGTGTTGTTGAGCGTCTGCAATAAACAGTCTGTACAGTGGATATAAAAAAAAGTGTACACACCGCTGTTTAAATTGCATCCGGTGCTTTCTGAAATAAATGTCAGAAAGTGTGACTGACTTGCATCTGGCTGCATTGCTCGAAGTATACAATTCAACATATGTATTGTTTAGATTTTGAAGAATTGCTTTTAAATGTTATAAGAAAAAAAATGTATTGTTTGAGAAAAATACCAATAACTGCGACATTAAATCACAAAAAAATAATCGGGATATAAATCTAATCATCACACGTGATTTCAATCTAATCGGGAATAAGTGAATCGTCCCACTCCTATTTTTTCTATCACGAGAAGTTAACCTGGCATCTGAGCAGTGGTGTGTCGACTTTTATATCCATTGTAAGTGCACAATGGCCATACTTCCAGCAACAGGATAACCAAAGCTCCCAGGACACTGATGATCTCTCCGACCAGACGCAGGGTGTCCGCGTGTGTCACATAACTCTCCTGAGAACGAGAGAGAGAGAGAAGGATAGTCAATTCCCCTGAAATAGAGCCTAATGAGGGCAAGCGCTGTCGAAAATAAATGCACTGATGCTTCTGGAGTGTATTTTGTAGCTGCCAACGCACACGGAGCGTCTTCTGGACTCGGATGGTTTTGTCCATATCTGATAACGTGTAGTTCTCCGGAGCATCCTTTAGGGGGCGAAATATGCAGCACAATGTGAACATCCCAATGTAGAGCAGGTAGAAAACCATCAGGAGTCTGGAGAGATGATATTTCGAGAAAGAACAAGTATGAGGCAACACGAAACAAGTGTGCAGGTGCTTGGTTAAGACTTCAAAAGCATACCTGAAGTAATGCTTTCCGTATAGGTTCCACTTGAGGCTGACCAGCTGCCTCACAGGGGTCACCTCCAATATTCTCCTGGCCTTGAGACCCAAAATATTGAATGACACCATCCATTCGTTTGACATACTTCTCACTCACTCACGTGCTCTGAGAAGACTCAACATACATTTTGAAATATAATATCATCCTAATACAATTTCAATGAAAAGAAATGTTTAGGACTGCAGTTAATAGTTTTAGAATGGAGTTTTTGACTGATTATCTCATCAAATAATTCATTAGAAATACGCAATTATTTGTGCTTCCCCAAACACAATTATCTTCAAATTAAAAAGAACAAACAGACCAAAAAAAAAACATGCTATTTTATTCTATAATAATGGAAACCCAGCTGCACCTCTTTCTGTGGGCTCCCCACAATGAGCTCCAGCACTGACATGTTGTCGGCCCAAGAGTCGATCTCGCTCAGATCGTAGAGGTGAGAGGTCAAAGGTCCCAGACCCCACTGGACCAAACGCCTTTTGTTCACCAGGTGCTGAAAGGCCTGACAAAGACGAAGAGGAGTGAAACAATCCGCTTCACCTATTTTATCAAACAGAACTGGTGGTGAGAGTAGGAGACATAAATCCCTGAGATAGCTTGCAAGACGGCTCGCCGGCTTGCCAGATAGAAGAACAGATGAACTGGCAGTGCTAGCTAGCTTGATAAACTAGCTAGATTATAAGAGGCTTGCAAGATAGCGAGCCGACTAGCCAGAAAGTACAGATTAACCAGCAGAGCTAGCTAGATACCGGAGCTAGCTTGCAAGTTGGCTAGCGAATTAGCTAAACATAAGAACTGGCAGTGATCGGGGTCGATAGATGGAAATAAAGAAAGAATACCGGAGCTACCTTGCAAGCTGGCTAGCCAAGCACGCCAGACATAAGGATAGATCAACTGGCAGTGCTAGCTAGCTACCAAGCTCAATTCAACTGTATTTATAGAGTACTTTAAATCAACCTAGCAAGATAATCCAACCCTCTGTTTGTTTCCAATGTTGATAAAACAAATAATCAAGCAGATTACAGATAGTCTATCTGATATTTTTAATTGTGTGTAAGGCGGTTGGCGACATCCCCACACCGCAAAACAGATTGGGACTCATATGCGCTCACCACAGTGTTTCCCTCTTTGGCTGCCAGTTTAAAAGGCGTCAGGCCTCGGGAGTTGGGCACCATGTCGAGCGGTACCAACTGGTCCAGCTCTGCATCGCGGGCCATGATTAGGTCAATAGCCTGGCATGCAATTGTCTTGTTGGGCTGCAGGACTAAAACGTGAAGCACCGTGTTGCCTTTCAAGGGAACAAGACAGAAGACAGTCGAGTTGAAGAGGGAGAAGTTAAGTCGTGTCAGGCATACCGGGCTTTGTTTTCAAAACGTCAAATACCACGATAGTCTTGGACCCTGGTGCTGGCCCCCGCATCGATGATCATGGAGATGATGTCCTCATTGCCGGCGCATGCAGCAAAAGAAAGTATGTGCTCACCTGAGGACATTGGGACGAGGGCGTTGTTATCCTCCTCTTATTTCAAATAAACGCCTCTGTCTTGAATAATTGTTTCGTGTACAAGAGGAACAATTACTGTTGGACTGAATGAAGACATTTTACGACTCATTCTTGTCTTTGGCATACTGTATCTCTCAAAAGGGAGTACTACACCCCTCGCATTTTTTGCAAATATTTCATTCCAGTTGTTAATTGAACAATACCAAAGAAATGATACCTTATTACAATTTAAAGTATTTAGTGTACGTCTTTACATCAAGCTCAGTTCTGATTGACACTGTTGGAGAGGTTATTACTTATTCAATGAACACCTCCTAATTGTGCACAATTTCTCACCACAGTAAATGAGTCCGCCGATCCTCTTTCTGAAGTAAAGGCCCGTGACTCTGGGCGTCGCCACGTCCGCCCCACGGCTAACCAGTTGATGGACCAGGTCGAAGTTTTGATTCACCACAGCAATGTGGAGAGGTGTGACACCTGAGGCACGGGAGACCAAAAGAAATTGCCAGGGGTTTGTATGTGCGTGTACGTGTGTGAAAGAAACATATTTTAGCATGGCATTTCCTGCCAAAGAATCACACGTAAAATATAATGTGCAGTAAAATGAATCAAAATAAGGATGATGATTACCATTGTATGTTAACTACAAATGCACACTTCAATTTATCTGTATAACAAATAGATTTCTGTTTTTCGTCTACTATCAAGTTCATACGGTAGCTATTTCAGTGCAAGAAACTGTTGTGGTAATTTATGTCAAACAGCTCATATCTAGAACTGTAATAATAATGTTTTTCTCTTTTTAGATGATGTTTCAAAACCAAGTAAGTACTAACACATTTCTTCGACAAGTATGATTTTTAAAAAAGCTACTAAAAGAATTTTCTGGTGTTGAATGAAGTGACGGTGTTGTTAATTTCAAAGGGTATTAACCTTGGAAGAGGTCGGAGGTCATGGGCTCATTGATGAGTTCGGGGGCGCCGTCCATCAGGGCCACCGCCGCGTCCAGGTTGTCGTTCATGGCCGCCACGTGGAGCGCCGTCTCGCCCAGGGCGCCTGAAGCGCAACGAGGCACGTTGGGATTCAACCACAGAGCGGCGGACAGACGGATGGGACAGACAAGACGGACGGGTGTACCTCTCTCAAAAATGTTGGTGGAAGAACAGCCGAGCAGCTTCTTGATGCAGCCCGCGCTGTTCTTCTTTGCCGCGTAGAAAAGAGGAATGTCCGTCACGCTGGAAGATAAACGTTTCCACATCACATTAGCCTCCGATCAAATATTTCTTATTCATTTTCTTCATCGCTCGTCTCTGGTGCGGAGGAACAAACTTGGGCGATACAGTAATCCAACTGAGATATGATGACGCCATACGATTACTGTACTGCAAAAGTCAACACACTCCTGTTCAAATACCAGCTTTTTGTGATATAAAAATGAGCGTGATAAATAGATGCGCTGGTATGTGATCAAAATGAACCGCTTAATGTGGAACGGACGTGCACTTTTAAACGGGGGTGTGTAGACTTTTTAAATCCACCGGTTTGTTTTGTTTGTTTGTTTATTTAATGAATGCAACAAACTTCTTACCACTTGGTGTGCAGCAGGAAGGTCTCATCCAGCATCTGGTTCCATCCTTTCTTGTGGTGAAGCCGAAACTTGAGCTGACTCCACCAGTGGTTGAGCTCGCTCGGAGCCGACCTGGCCAGCGCAGGGGACATGCTCGTCGTCCAAACGTTGCTTCCACCGCACTGGGGTGCCAAAAGTCACGGAAGAGGGGAGGGGAGGTGAGCATGCGTTTATACCAGCCCGTCTCGAGGGAGGAGACACATTGACATTGACCTCGAGTCGGACTCGCGCTTGAAATGCGAGCAATCCACGTTCGGCTTGGGAAGTCCTTTGGAAGACAAGACGTTCTTTGAAAGTTTGCAGGTGAAGCCTTCACTGGCGGGCGGGCCCGTGTGCCTTCCGGCAGCCTGCCCGGAAACCTGCATGGCCCCGATGGCAAATTCTGCAGCATCATGACAGGTTTCAAAAAGCAGCTTTTGGGAACAACCAGTTTGGAATTTGCAAGCGTTTCAATCAGATACGAAGGCAGTCCCAACTCAGCGTTGGCATCAGCGGGTGTCACTGCACGCATTTTTATTGACACGTTGCAAAGAGGGGAATCTTCTCTTGGTGGGTTGGCTGCATTAAAAACGATGAGGGGACGTCGCCGTAATCCTTACCCATGTTTACAACCCTACCTTGAACACTAACTCTAGCCTAAAATTTAAAAAAGGAAAGAAAATAATAAGAGAGGAAAAAAACAAAAAACAAATGAAAAACAATAAACTGGAAATATTTAAAATATTTTTTTATTTCAGATTACATGTCATGGCATAAATAAAATAATGCAATGCTAACCCAACAAAATAGGAAAACAGGACCCGATGAATAAAAATGATGCTTTCATATTTTTAAACACTTCCTGTGACAATTCAACTAATAATCACGCTTCCTTCTCATTGGCTGTTTCGGAAAGGCCCGTCCGCGCTCTCCAGTGAGTTTGCGGACGGGACTTTGTCTCGCTATCGGGGAAGATCACTTACCATGACCCAGCGCTGCTACCGCCATGCCAGAGAGCCGAGTTTTGCCTGACACATGCTGAGACCAGCAGATCTCCGACTGCGATTCCACTCTAAAAATGCTGACTTCACTCCGAAGGTCATCCGGGTGGTCAATGTCAAGTGCTGTAAGAGGGGGAACACGAATCGACTCCCGCGATTTGCACGGAGTGCCAATTAGTAGCGGCGGAACGATCCAATTAGCGATAATATTGATACCGATGTTATCGACATTGATTCACATCGATGTTAGCGTCATGAGAACAACACAGGTTAATTTTTCTCTTCTGTAGAAGATGAAGTCACAAACACTGATGCAATATATTTACCCAAAAGTTATGTATATGTGTATGTGTGTGTGTGCTGGAAACAGTTTTTGTTAAATTTTTTCAATTTTATAAGTGGATACCGTAATTTTAATACTGATCGATGGCAATTTTATGAGAAGATGTATAGCGTACGTCATAAAAATATCTGGAGCCAGATGATTTTATTTCATGCGGAAACTTGACAAAATAAAATCGAATAAATTCAAAACCTTATGTTCAGCGTCACAGAAGCTCCTTCACTTACATAATCCTTCCTTGGCACCGTGATGAACCAATATCATGCCAAAGCATTACTTTTCTATTAGACAGTGCTTTGCCGCCACCTTGTGGCATTCTATGGTGTTTCAGAACAACCACGAAAATACTGAATAATAAAATTTTCAGTGACTACTAGGACTGGTTCCAAAAATGAAATGTGTGAATAGGCAGGAGAACATAACATAAATGAATTTTGTTGGATATTGATTGAAAATTGTTACAATCTACACATAGGAGGGTGTTCTGTTGACAGTGATGTAAATGACAGTGATGTAAATTAAATAAAATCTTTTCATTTATTTTACAAATGTTTCACAATTACGGAATAGTGGTGAACACAAATACATGTAAACACAGTTATTTATGTGTAAACCGAGACCCGCATCCGCGGACATTCCCTTCAAGTGTTGGTCCGATCCGATGGTGTCACATGGTCAGAGAGCTCTCAGTGTTTTTAGTGCCTGCAGTCAAAACGGAAACCAAGTGAAGTGTGTGACTTCTGTGGAGTACAAAAGCTTGTGGGGGTGCCGCTCCTCTCACGGGCAAAAGTGGACGCTTGTTTGACACCCACCAAAAAAATTGCTGTTTTTGTCACTTGAAAGCGAGAGTGACGTGACTGCGGTCTGGCCACGGCTTGGGAGAATTAAAGCAACGTGAAAGGCAGCAACAATGTCCAGGATTTGGTGACATCAAAACGTTTTACACACAGCCCCAAAATACTTTTTCATTGGCTCGCCGCAATTCTTTGTTCGGAGTAAAGTCCATCGGTATATGATGGAAATAAAGAAGGTAAAAGAAAAGCGACAGTGTTCTGCATACGGACGGGGCAGTGAAAGGAAGAGAGGAAGGACGGAGAAGGCAGGCAACAAATCAGGTCAAATTTAGCGTGCAGCACGTCGCCGCAGTCTTCTCGGGCCTCGCCGGACTTCATCTCCCACAGTGCACCTCTTCCGTCATATCAGTCCCCGGATATGTCTTTGAATGCGGTGGCAAAAGTCAGCAGGAGTCCACGCTGGTGGCGTTCAGCGCGCTTGCAGTCACACCTCCACCTGGCCCTGAGTCAGGTGGGCTTTGAGCTGCTGGGCGGCGTTGAAGATTTTCCTCTGGTGACCCAGCAGGTTCACTCCAAGGTTCTGGATGTCTCTGACCGAGTATAGGATAGTTAGTCTTAATAACGTCAGATGTAGTTTCGTTGTTTTTTTTTCATTTTATGTGAGGATTTTTATGTTTTATTGAGAGAACAAGAACATTGTTTCAGTTTGGGTTATTACATGAGTTTTCCTGAACTGTAATACCCTTGGTATACTGTCATAGTTTGGGATTTTTCATTATTTCGTTTTGACTTTCTTTAGTTCTAATTCAGTTCATTTTGATCTTTCGAGCAGCTTTGTTCATTTCAATGAATTTACATTTTTTCGAAAATGCTTTGATTTTTGTGTGGTTTTATTTATTTATTACACCCCCCTCCCCCCACCCCCCAAAATGCGTTTTTGGCCAAGCTGTACTCACTCCACGGTGAGGCGGCTGACTCTATCCAACGTGTCCAAGTGCGCTCGATCAAACTCATCTTGATATCGCTCCATCCTCAGAGCTCGCAGCCAATCGCCGACCGTGGCCACCGAGGAGAAATCTGTGGGGGTGGGGCTTAGCAGCGGCTGCGAGCAGCTTCTACACATCAAAGACAAGGAGCTCAAATCCAATCCCCCGCTTTGTGAATACCCGGCGCCCGGGTGACGGTCTTACCGCGCTACGTCCGTCTTGAGGGACGCGGGATGCCTGATGAGGCGGTCCAGGGAGGACAGGATGGACTCGAAGCCCGGCCGGTCCCCTCGCTCGGCCTGCCAGCACTGCAGCATCAGCGAGTGGAGGGCCGAGGGGCAGCTGGTGGGGGCGGGGAGACGAAACTGGTCGGCGACGGCCTTCATCACCTGGGTTGGAGAATCGATAAAAAGACTCGCTTTCAACGGCCTCGCGCACGGGAGCGCATCGTATGGTTGTCACCATCGCCCCCACGTCCTCACCTCCTGATTACTCATGTCCCAGTAGGGGCGCTCCCCGTACGACATCACTTCCCACATCAGGATGCCGAAGCTCCAGACGTCGCTGGCCGAGCTGAACTTGCGATGCTGAAAGGCTTCCGGTGCCGTCCACCTCACGGGAATCTTGCTCCCCTGCCGCGGGGAAACGGAGGCGTTCAAAAACTGCGCAGTTCATGGCGGCGGGGGGGCTTTTCACAATACGTACCAGGGAGGCGGTGTATGTTGGCACGTTGTGGTCCAGGCCCCTCATGAGACGGGACAGGCCAAAGTCGGACACTTTGCACACCAGGTTGGAGTTGACCAGCACGTTCCTGGCCGCCAGGTCCCTGTGGACAAAGTTCCTCTCCGACAGGTAACGCATCCCGGCGCCGACGCCTCGCAGCATCCCCACCAGCTGGAGGACGCTGAATTGACCCTCGTTCTCCTGCAGGGGGCGACCAAAGAAGTTCGCGAGTCGGATTTTGTGGTTCTGGAGCTGGGCCATGACGGAAAAAGTCATATTCGTGATGATTTGGACTGACATTGAAATCATGATTCAGAAAAATGATGATCAAAACTCGAACTTTAAACAACATTGGGGGGGGGGGGGACAACAGCGAAGTAAAAGACTGATATCACGGGTCAACGAGCTCCAACTGCCTGAAGCACCTTTGGCGAAAACCAAACCGCGGCAGGGTCGGTACCTTCTGGACTTGGGCTCGACGCCTCTGATAAAAGGACGAAGAGTAAAAACCGCTGCTGGGTGTGTTTGATTCGCTCACCCTGAGGAAGGAATCCAGGGGCCCGTTCTCCATAAACTCTGTGACGATCCTTGCCGGAGGGACACGGGTGATCACGCCCTCCAGCTTGAGCACGTTGGGGTGGTCAAACTGCCCCAAGACCCCCGCCTCACTCAGGAACATGCCTTTCTCTCTGTCTGACGCCCCCCAGCGCAAAGTCTTGACGGCAACCAGCACCTCCCGGCGCCCCGGCGGACGGTAGCGGCCTCGGGACACCTCCCCAAACTGGGCTGCAGAAGACAAGAGGTGATGCGGTTGCGCATATTCACCCGGCGATTGTTTGCCATTCGGCAAGCCCAGCGGTCTTGGGCTACGCTGTGGCCCAAGACCGAGAGAGAAAGAAGAGAGCGACACTCACCCGCACCGATCACCTCCTCGATCCTCAGGTGTGTCGAGTCAATCTCCCGGGCAAATTCTTTGACAGCCTCGCTGGGGTCCTCGTAAGTGGAGGGGTCCACGTAATATTTCACACCGCCTGAAGAAACACAGAGCAGTATTCGAAGCCGCCACTAGAGGGAGCCCGCACACAGTGATCGTTCATGTCCAACTACAATCAGGAAATGTTTGTTTTCCTGTTCTTATTTTTCTTCTCGGTTTGAAACCTCCAGCCTTGTTTTTGAAGAGCACTCGTGCCTCCATGGCGCGATGTGAGGTCAAAAGAAGTTTTCGAACAAACGTCTCCTCACCTCTGTTACTGATGTACCTCTGCAGTCTGTCGCTGTACGGACTCGCCCTCCTTTTACTGAGGCACAAAAACACACGCGGTCAATTGCGCCGACCGTGGAGCGTTTGGTCCGGCGACCTCGGTTGAGGGTCTCACCTGCGGAATACCACCACCACCACGATGGCCGCCACCACCAGCAGAAACGCCGCCCCTCCCATCACCGAGCCCACCAGCAGAGGAAGCTGATTTTGGACCTGCTGGGAATGTTCCTCTGTGGAAGAGGAAAACGCTGAGAACGACCTGCTCAGTTTTGATTTGACTTAACGCTCGTGTCTTGCGGCTCGCTCGCAATCGCACTCGGCGCTGGGAGATGTTTGGATTATTTTCTACCTTTCCGATGGCCAAAAGATTAGAAACGGCTTTCAGTGTCGTCACCGCAACCAGAATGACCAAAAGTGAGCATTGTTGTCATCGTGCCCAAATGCAATGATTGTATTTTCACGAGGGGGCGGGGGGGGGGGGGCGCCATCTTCGGCCTTACCAAGAGGC
>CAAKHF010009844.1:0-10116 GCA_901007745.1 Hippocampus kuda | reverse complement strand
TGCAGCAGAGACCGGACGTGCACCCACCCTCTCCTTCTAATCCCCATTTTACATTTTTAGTCATACTCCCTATTAAAGTGGTAATTAACACCCACGTGCTCACACACGCACACGCACGCACACACACACACACGCACACGCACACACATTGTTTTCGTAAGATTTTTGGAAAACAAACATATTATTTAATTGCTCAGTAAAGGTCGCCCCATTCTGTTGTGAGAAATGCGCATGCACCAACTTGACTGGCCAATTGGAAGGACAAACAAACGGTGACAATAAAATCCAAACAATGCAACAGGATACAATGCTGAATTACATGAATGAAAAAGAACCAGGAGAAATGAAGAGGCCTTAAAAATTTGACATAAATTTGACTTTGTCTCACAGTGACGTTAACATAGTCAATGAGCATCCAACATTTATGTTTTGTTTTGACTTTGGTTTTTTGGTGGCACTTTTTTCGTAAAGAGGCAGCTCCAACAATTAAGAGACTTTTAGCTGGTTAGATATCTACACAGCTACATGCAGCTGTTCTAGCAATTCTAGTATTTAGGGGTGCCGGGCAGGATACATTCAATGTTCTAAAGCAATTATATTCTCACAATTTTGGACGAGAAGCATATGACTTTTGGGGAACATCTGTGATGAAACCATCAAATCTGATTAAGGTTATTTAAAGTGTAGCCATATATATGAGGAATGGATTTTTGTTGTGTGTGTGTGTGTTTTTAAAGTAATAATAACACATTGTAACTCGACAAATTTCGGGGGGTGGGGTGGGGGGGGGACTCATTTTGATTCAGCAGCTCCTCTACATACACAGTGAACCAACTTCCTACAGTGACGAAAGATGGACAAAATGTACCTTGGATTTATTTTTGGGGCTTTGATTTGAAATTCAAGATAAGATAAGATAAGAAAACCTTTATTAGTCTCACAATGGAGAAATTCCCATTTCACAGCAGCAAAGTTACGAAAGGAAGAAGTAGAACAACAAAATATAGGAGCTGCTGGAAAGGCAGCCACTCACGCGGCGCCATTTTGAAGTCAAAAATAACAAAAATAACACAACACATAGGACACAAAACAGTCGTGCAATCTTCACCACTTTTCTGCATACACTTTGTCTGAAGCAGTTATAGATGCACAGTCTGTAAAAGACATGGTAACAGAATTTGACTGTTGCAAATCATTTTAATCTTAATACGAATGTAATCTTCTCTCTTTTCTCCTCACTCTCGCTGACACAGAAAAAAACCCCAGTCCTCGAATTTACTAATTTGAATGTGGTAGACTAACATAATTTAAAATGAAATCATTTCTTCTCGAAATGTAACTGTAATTAAAAAATAGCTTGTAAGTAGCATCTTGATGCAACAAACAACAGCTAGCTTCTCTCAGTCCAAGACAGTAGCACTCTCTTTGTTTCCTTGCTAGAAAAAAAAAACACATCAGGAAGCTCCTCCCAAAAAACAGAAACAGTGAGCTACAATTTAATGCAGCAACATGAGGAGGGGCCATTATAGTATCTTGAGTTAGCCTTGATTGGTTGAACTTAATTGCTCCACATATATCCTGGTTGAAGCCAGGTACATACATAAGGCAGTGTATCACTCCTTGCATATCGCGTGCTAAGAGCCTGTTTGGAGAAAGGATTGAGTGAAACAAAACCTTTTTGAGGCAAGGTTGAAGGGGGCTTAGGGGGGGGGTGGTGCTACTTTTGATGTTAAAATATTACATTTCAACAATGTACTTCATGGTTATAGTAAAACCGAGCCTTTCTAAAGGATATATAGTAAAACAAAACAATAAATCATCTCACAAAATTCAAGGCTTCTTGGTTTCAATTTAGGAGTGCTCAAGCACACCTATGACTATCCATATCCTCGTTTTATTGACATTTTTCTGAGGTCATTTTTCTACTGATGTGTGTTGATCAAATTGACTTTGTTTTCAGTTGTCGGGTGGGGGTGGGTGCCTTGCCCAATGGAGCCTTGGAAGCAATTCAGGAAGGAGACATGCATGTTTTTGACGAGTTGTCATTTTACATGTTGTCCGCAGAAGTACTTGAACTATGACCCCGAGCTTCCAATGACACACACTAGCGCAGCAGTAGCACTCCCATGCATGCATCCACACACATGTACGCTGTCAGATGCATGCAACAGTTCTGTACACACGCACGCACGCACACACGCGCACACACACACACACACACACACACACACACACACACACACACACACACACACACACACTAAGGGTGGTGATGTTCTTATGTTGTCTTCATAGAGGAAGGCGGCGGCGAAGGCAAGCTGTCAGGAGTGTGGTGGTTCTCACGCACACAAAGGTGCAAAGCGCCTCCAGTTCAGAGGAGGCCCGGCGGCGGCTGCCAAATCTTCCGCCTCAGGGGCTGCAGCAGGAGAAAGCGAGGGAAAAAAAAGAGAAGCGGCGCCTCGCTCCCGCTTTTCATTTCGAGCGCATTATTGATCGTCTGTTGTCATCCGCGGCGACTGCGAAGGACACTTGAAAGCGCCGCTGATGTGAGAAAGGAGCGGGGGTGACCCGCGCCCCGCCGGCGACCTCTCCTGACTCTAAACGAGAGCCCGGGCCTGTTGGAGGTGTCGACTTTTAAAAACAGGCTTTCATGTTTCTTGGCTGTCGGTGGCGCTACGGGACCAAGCAGTAGAAAGACGGAAGGGGAGAAGTCAATGGTGTTTGTATTGTGCAAGGTGATGGTGATCATGGAAAAGTGGTGGGAGGAGTGGTCACATTCATTATATGAATGTATGTTTTTGTGTCTGACTTAACAGGCCCTTTTTTGACTGAAATTGTCAGAGACATCACATTTCTTTCTCTTGTGCAAGGTGCAAAGGGGTCAAATCCAGGTCCAGAAAGTAATAACCCTGCCACAGTTTGGCTCCAGCCACAGATGCGCTCATTTTCCTGAGTAGAAGCACCTGTGACTAAAGCCAAACTGTTGGACGAGTTTTACTTTCAGGACCTGGCTTTGACACCTGCACCAAGGTGGTTGTTATCATGAATAGCTGGTGAAAGGTATGGCCACTTTGATTTTCTGATAACATGTTTGACATGCATGACAGAACAAGCCCTATTTCGCCTGCATTATTTGCAGAGGCGAGCATCACCAGTCCGGTGAGTTTGTCAGTGATCTGGAGTCAGTGTTTTAGGCT
This sequence comes from Hippocampus kuda, assembly GCA_901007745.1. Taxonomy (NCBI): domain Eukaryota; kingdom Metazoa; phylum Chordata; class Actinopteri; order Syngnathiformes; family Syngnathidae; genus Hippocampus; species Hippocampus kuda. The sequence continues at coordinate 6,919 of CAAKHF010009844.1, read as the reverse complement.
GCCCCAGTATGTGCACGTTGTCAGTGACAAGCAAACAACGTCCCAAATGGATCTTTCCGGTCATACGTCACATGCAGGTGCCGCACACCTGACGTGCAGCCAAATACAGAAAAAAAAAAGAAAAGGAAACCTGTGTTGTATACCTTTTGGTCCCACAGACCTCCATGACGTGTCCAAAATTGTTTTCTTTTACACATTTTAGTTCATAATTTGGCTGTGCGTCGGCTTGTGAGGCGTCTGTGTGTGATGTGGAAATTACGTTCTCAATCTAGATTGGCTGTCGCCGACGCCACGTGGATCGGCCTAAAATATTCATGGAAACAGTGACGGACTGACATACGTTCCGTAAGTCTGACGCGATGCTCGCCTCTGATGATTTGAAGACATTTGGTTTCTTTGTGCAAGGTGGTGTTTATCATGGATAACTGTCGAGAGGGGGGCGGGGGGGTCGCATTGATTACTTTAGAGTGCAAAGTATGTTTTGGTGTGTGACTGCACTGGCCCTTTTTTAACTCGGCAATTGTTGCCCTTTGGCTCATTTCTGCTGTTTGCGAGATGGTGATTATCACGAAAAACTGGCCAGATGAGCTCTCCTATACATCATGACACCAGCATTGTGTTTCATACAGTGAACTTCTTGTCTTCACTCTGAAGGATTTCTCGTCATTTCTATTGTGCACAGTGGAGTTATGTTGAAAAACTCATGAGAGAATCAGTCCCATTCATTATGATGCATAAATATGTATGACTGAGACATTTTTCAAGCAATGTGAATTGCTAGTTGTTATGTTTATTTCCATTGTGCAAGGTGGCAGCTGGAGTGACTAAGTGACGAGGGGCTGAAACGCAGTTGTGAGTTTGCCCAGTGTGAGTTGGCACTAAACACTCCATATTTTCTTCCTCTGTTACCTCCTGCAGCTGTAAAGTCCACATGTCCGCATAGCGTATGTACTTCCAGCCAAATCGTGTCGCTTGTTGTGAAATTAATCCCCGTGTCCCCTCCGTAGAGCTTTAAAGGCGTCCAATTGTTTGACACCACGGCAGCAGGAATCCATTACGCTCCGCTGGAATCGGAAACAAATATGTCAAACTGTCCATGCAGGACACAGTATTGTCGTCATTCTCGTGCAGAAATCGTGTTTTCAGGGCTGTGTTTTTTTAAAAAAAAAATTGTTTTGGCCTCAAACCACATGTAACAAACCCAAGTGGCCTCACGGTCACACATAGCGCTATGTGTGACCGTGAGGCCATCTTGTAGCGTTCTGCAAAAAAGCCACAAATCAGCTGATGTGCTGATAATGTGAAATAGTTTTAGTTTGACTTTTGAGCAGCGTTTAGTCAAGTCAGGGCCATTCGTTAACATGGTCGTGAGTGCCATAGTAGTTGTTGTGGTCAAGTCGCCAATGAACCAAATGTATTTATTCAGTTTTATGTTCAATTATTGAATGAAATATTTGGTATGAAATAATTTAAAAAAAAAGCTGGCACAAAGTTAAAAAACTGCTTCATCAATTAAATTGATGATAAATAACATTCACAATTGAGCATGCATGGTTACATTATTAAAGTGTATTTTTCCTAAAATACAAAACCCCCCCGGAAAAATAAACATTACAAATATTTTTCTAATTTTTGTTGTATTTATTAATTTAATATAAATAAAAAATACCACGTTAAATAATTAGAAAAATGTGCATAAAATAACCAAATTTGCATGTAACATTTTATGTAGACATAATTGGGTGATTCACTGTAGTTATTTACTTATAGACTAAAACATTATAACATGACAAAAAACATACTGTATTAGTAAAATGACCTATTTTGCATGTGTATTTAAATTTTTAATTTGTTTTTCATTTGTCACATGAAATAAGTGCTGAATTGGTTAGTTGTATACAAACCAATATTAGTCAAATGAGCAACATATAAATGTACATTTGACTGTTGTATTTCTTTTATGAAGTCATTGGTTAATTAGATATAAATATTCCAATTAAAAATGACAATTCTTCTATGAGTAAAATAAATTAATTTGTCTTATTCATTAGTTAATTAATTGGTTGGGTTATTTGGGTAAGTTGGGTAATGAACATTTTTTAGAAAATGTTGGTAAAATGAAAGAGGAAAATCAAAAATGTTTTCCCAGAATTCATTTGATGAAATAAGTTCATTCATTGTAATTTTAAACATATAACTAAATTATACAATTAAAAATGCAAATATACTTTTGCAGTTAAAACATACACATTTCACACTCACATTGTATCCGTTTTATGTGACCTGGCCCCTCTGCCCATTTTAAAAGTCAAATTGCACACAAACCTTTGCCCACCCGTTTTTTTGAGTGTCAAAAACAGGAACTGCCAGCATCCAGCGCGCTTTCCAATTGCTCGCATCCGGCACGCCTTCCAATCACTTTGTCAAGTATCACTCTGAGAAGCTTATTAGCGGCGGCAACGCCGCCTGTAAATTAAGCAAATTAAAAGGGTGTTCTCTTTGATAGCCCTCCAGCTCGTTGAGCGGCTTTACGGCTCATCCCGCTCGCTCCCGTCTCTGTCGCGGCACCCAAGGCGTGGGGGGGGGGGAGGAGGGGCGGAGAGTGGGGGAGCTATGGTCGCTAAACGCTAGCTGGCGGTCCACAGAAGCAGTGTTGCTGGCCTTCTGTGATTATCATTACCAGGAAATAGCCTCAGATGGTGTCATTGTGCCTTTGGTGGCCACCATATTGGCGCAGGTTGCCTTGAAATTACACCTGCGTTTAGGTAAACAAGCGCTGACATACTTGGCTATGTTCATTTTTGTGGTGCAAGATGGCGGCTATGTTGAGCAATTGCCAAGAGTAATCGCACCACTTGTTTGACGCACACCTTTGGTGTGTGCTCGCGCCTTCCCCTGCTGTGGACTATTTTTTTTAGGGGGTTTGTTCATTTCTGTAGTGCGAGGAGGTAGTCACTAGCAATAACTGGTGAGAGGAGTGGCCACATCATTTTCGTGACGTGCATTTTGTTCATGCGTGTGCTAATGCACGACCAAGTGTGTGAGCTGTTTCTTTTGCTCTGGGTTAATTAGTCATTCTGTTCATCTCTATTGCGCAAGGTGCTGGTTTTCATAAATAACGAGCTGCTGCAGTTGCTCTATTGGTTGACCCGTCGATGCAAATGCTGTGTGGGATTGAAGTTTTCTGATTTCTATTAGTTACATTTATTTCTGTTGTTCAAGGTGGTGTTTTTTGTGAATGAATGGCAACAGGAGTACATTTCGCATGGAATGCCTTGAAATTCCTCATGGGTCTGTGTGTTAACGTGAGCAGCCGCAGTCACCGCGATTCACTCAAGTCACAACATTAAATTGAACACCTCACTCCGAGTCGGTCCGGCATTCATTATGCCTCACTAGCTGATGCATGCATAAACACACAGCTCCTCGGCCTTAATCACAGGTGCGAGGGGGGCCGGTAAATCGCCCGGGCACGCCTCTCATCAATTATGGGAGAAAGAGGGGGGAAAAAAAAAAATCAATGGCAAGCTGCCATGTACCAGCCTGAGGGCGACGCGGCCAAGAATGAAATTGGCGTGATAAAATGACTACGATGCCTCGCGGGCCCTGTCGATAACATGTAAAACAGGACAGCTAACACGCTAACGCTCCTGTCAGTGGACCTGAGGTGGGCTCGAAAGGTCACCAGGCGGGAACGGGTTTAGCGCTTAATTGGTCTGCTTTGGCAGACGAGAGAAAATATGTGGAAGGCCAATCAGATGCATGAAATGTGTAGAAATAAAAACTGCTGAATTAAGCAAGGAAGGTAAGAAACGGAGCATGTGAAATGGGAGTTAGCAATTAATTGGAAGTGATTAAAGATTATGTATAAGCAAATTTTGAGTTTAGAAAAAAAAAACACGGAAACACTGTCTCTTGATTTTGTGTGTTCACTGGTCTGATGAAAACGGCTTCAGTGACCTAAAAATAAAAGTAACATGGCGTGGATTTTCTTTTCCGGGGGGGTCAGGAATGTTAACACCACTGTCATGATAAAAAAGTAATGAGAGTACGTGACAAAGGTTAGTTAATAGTTAGTCACATCTTTTATTTATTACCGTCATCACTGTTTGTGACTAAGCATAGCACGGAATTTTTGGGGCTGTGGATAATGTCTCATCATTCAGCTTGCTTTTATTGTTCAAGACGTTATCAGGAATAACTGATGAGGGGAGCGACAACACTCATTAAATGGTGAAACATTTCAAGTGCATGACTGTGGCCGAGCATGCTGTGGAATCGTTCATTAAACTCTTAATTATTTCTAGTCATTGTGTTTTACATGTGGCGGTTCTCATCAACAACGACATGGTGAGCAGTGATGCAGTCATCTGATTGGTTGCCCTCTATGTCAATCAAGTAACGGGCTTGATGATAGGCTGACTAGCTTAGCGCTGTTGTTTGCGCATGAGCGGTTGTGCAGTCATCTGATTTGGTTGCTCTCTATGTCAATCAAGTAACGGGATTGATGATAGGAGTACGTTCTGCCTTGTTTGAATGGCATCGCCACTGCCGAGGCGTTTTCGACGCTTGTCGTGTGAGAGCCCGGGAGCCGCATTGAACCAGCCAAAGAGCCGCATGCGGCTTGCGAGCCGCGGGTTGGCCACCCCTGGTCTAGCCCATGCACTCCGCAAGAAATTAACATTTGGCGATGATGTTTACATCAACCTATCCCTAAAAGCCTATGTCAAAGAGTTACAGCTGAATCAAAAATGGTTCAGTCCTGACTGTTAATTTGTAAATCATCCTCGGCCTGCCAAAAAATGGGCACCATTCGGATTGACAAACAAATCCCCACCCCCTACTTTAAACACTTCCGTCCTGATGGAGGTTCTTCGACCTCACTGTGCTCAACTCTCAGTTTCCCAGCACATCTCATCCAGATGTGTTGAGCCGAGAGCGCTAATCCAAAACTGTTTTGAGATTAGCTGCTTCAAAGTGGAAGACATGTAGATGCTGTTGGCCGCTAATCTTTGTTTTGGCTCAGACATCCTGACTGGATGCAGCCATTTTGTGTCAAATGTCTCCCAAAGTCAGCAGGATTCTTGCTCGAACTGGAAAAACAACCAGTGAAAGTTGCACGATTTATCTTTTTCCTAATTATTGTGAGAAATCATCTCCATGATCAGTGTCGTACAATAGCAACACATGGTTGAAGGTAATTTAAGAAAATGTGTTCTTTCAAGAGTGTGTATCAAACTGGGAGCCATTGGCAGAAATCAGTACCCAAGAACAAGCTCTCATTTTGAAAAAGGTTCTTCCTGAGCATGAAGACCAAAGCTACCAGTTTAAGCAGGATTTTAAAATAAAACATTCATTCATTCATTCATCTTCCGAACCGCTTTATCCTCACTAGGGTCGCGGGGGGTGCTGGAGCCCATCCCAGCTGTCATCGGGCAGTAGGCGGGGGACACCCTGAATTGGTTGCCAGCCAATCGCAGGGCACACAGAGGCAAACAACCATGCACGCTCACACTCACACCTAGGGACAATTTTAGCGTGTTCAATCAGCCTGCCATGCATGTGTTTGGAACGTGGGAGGAAACCGGAGTACCCGGAGAAAACCCACGCAGGCCCAGTGAGAACATGCAAACTCCACACAGGGAGGCCGGAGCTGGAATCGAACCCGGTACCTCTGCACTGTGAAGTCGACGTGCTAACCACTGGACTACCGGGCCGCCTAAAATAAAACAATACACGTAAAAAGAAATGCGTGAATAATAATAAAATGAATAAAGGAGACAAGCCGGTGTTGTGCTCATCACCTGCAGAGAGAGAAGCTGATGGGTGGGATGCAACACGCCTAATCCCAAATTAGGATGCGAGGCTCATGTCGCGCATTGTGATTAGTTCCACTCTTTCACGCTCATCCTTTCTTTTCACGGAGCCGCCTCGCATGGCTGCACTGCACCTGAATTCACCGCAACGCAGCCGCCCTCCCCGCGCTGGACTTTGTGCTGACAAATACAGAAGAAGATGATCACAGTTGGGCTGCTCTTCAATGCACGGGCTCCATTGCACCGATGCTAAGTGTATTGCAGTGAAAGTTGTACCTTGATGTGCTTGAATACACTAAAACCAAAAGTCCACAAATTGTATGGTATCTGAATTTACCACAGCAAGACACCAGGTTGGACTGCTTCGAAATGCTTGATAAAAAATATTCCAAGGTGATCCGCACCTGAATGCACCACAGCCGGAAAGCTGTGCTGGATTGTGCCTCAGCCTGTCTCAGTAAAAATTATTGTTTGAGTGTACTTGAATGCACCACCGCCTGGACTCTGGCGTCCAGTGACCTGAATAAAATGTACAACTTTAGGGTGCACATGAGTAAAAGTCTTTGGTCTTGAACTCGAAATATGATGCACCTGAATGCATCATAATGAGAGTCACAACTGGATTGCACTTGACTGCAACACGACCCAAAGTATGCACTGGACTGTACCAGAATGTACCACAAGTGAACACCACGATAAACTGTGCCTCAAAGTCATTGTTGGACTGCACTTGAATGTACCACAGGATAAATCAAAGCTGGACTGCACCTGAACAAACCACTACACCACAAAGACTGTGTGTGTTCAGCATCCACTTGTTCCCATCAGAATAATTAATATGATCAAGCATAGACTGGACCTTTTTATTTTATTTTATTTTTTAATGAAAAAGCAGTGTTGAATAATGTCACAAGTGGACCTGAACAACCCTTTGGCCTTTCACTCCAATCTGCACTTCAGATTCACTAATCCATTTGCTGGCATACATCACAGGAAAGGTGATAGAGTGTGCATGTGTGTGCTGCATTCAATGAATTGTGTGTGTGTGTGTGTGTGTGTGTGTGTGTGTGTGTGTGTGTGTGTGTGTGTGTGTGTGTGTGAGA
>CAAKHF010009836.1:33936-48908 GCA_901007745.1 Hippocampus kuda | reverse complement strand
GGGGGAAAATCCATGAGGTGACGCAGTTCTCTCTCACGTTACAAGCAGATGCAGTCAAAACACGCATCCCACACGCCCACTCACACACAGCCGCCCACACACACGCACGGTGAAACCTGCGACGACTCGTCAACGCTCAGCACACCATCAAAAAAAATGACTAATAATCTGCACATTTTGTACATCTGCTGTGACGTGAACTATTCCTGAACCCTCCTTTTCCACTAAAACTACTTCCACGAGATTGGAAAGGTCGTCCACCACGAGAGCGTGTTCCTGAAATAGAACAGGACAAAACGTACAGCTGCCAAATACAAACGCACTTTACCAAATGATGACGTGGATGGTCATTTTAAAACTTGAGTTTTATAGGCGTGTATTTGAATGATGAAATGGAGATGAATGGAGGGATTTACCTGCAAAGTGAGTACTGGTCCACACTGACTATGACTGCTGCACTGCCTCAGCGACTGAGACGTTTTGTTTTGCTTCTGCACACACGCACGCGCGCACACGAGCTCACACATGCGCGTTCCATCTCTGTGGGTTTTTAATCCTTCCCCTCCTCCTCCTCACTGCTTTCTCCCAGTGGCTCCCTTCTTCCCTTCCCTCGCGCTCCGCTACCCATCCAGGCTTTTCCTCACGTCCTTTCTGGGCATCTCAACTGATTTTTTAGCAGTCAAGAAATTATTTTTTTTTGAAATGCAGCAATCTAGCCGCTCTTGAATAATTCCCTTCTCTCACTCTCTGTCGCTTGTCCTCTCACACGTCACATGCTACACTCAGCACTTTCACGTATGCGCTCACACACAAAGATGATTTGGACATCCATGTGCATTTAAAAATATATATAATTAAGAGGGGCAAAATAAGAGTCAGACCTGGGAATGCCAGCCAGGTAGGCGATCAGTCTCCTCAGGTCATCGGTCCGTATTCTGTCGTGGTTGCTGCGTGATGGGAAGGTTAACACTGGACCACCGCGTCGGTCCCTGCCACCTAAGACACAAAAACACATTGTCTTTTTTGGTGGAGAAGTGACAAACTACAAGGAACAACTTCATACCCACTACTTTTTGTCCTTACTACATCGTTGCCATTGGCCAATATGATAGATACTCCGATCCACTTTTCGTTACATCTGCGCGCATCTGCCACTGGGCTTGAAAACAGATTCGACGTTAATGAATCACATCTTTCCGTTTGAACTGACCGCGCATCTGTTGCATCACCTTCATCAGAAACAGGAAATGTTGTCATCTTTTTGCACAATTCGGCGACGCATCACGGCATCCGACACTGTAAATCGTGCAATGTAAATCGGGCGAGTAAGAATCTCCCAATCGCATCGTGTGGCTTAATGTATGTCCAAGCAGAGGCATTTTTCTTTCATATTTTAGACGGCAGATCAGTTGCGAATGCTGCAGGGAGCAATAAACAAGAAGCAGCGGTCACATTGAGCATGCGGGCAGCCGGCTGTAACTTCTCGGTATGCTGACTGACTTCCTGCTGCCTGCGCTCTTACACCATACGCTGCCTAAAACCACATCTTACTGTTTGCAGAAAATGGGCCATCAGGAGGAATTTCCATTATACTGCCTCACAATCACATAAGATTGGGAACACAGAACATTTTGCTCGTGAAATGGAAGCATATAGAGATGCTGTGCTGGTAAACACTAGATGAATGTGCTCAGCCCACAAATTAGTCAGTCGAGGCGGCGTGCAGCGAGCACGTAGGCTCGGAGGAGAAAATGTAAAACCCAATAAATAAATAAGAACAGAGTTTTAGGAGACAGATATAATAACATGGCTCATTCGACCCCATCTGCGATCTCTTTTTTTTTGGGTCCCCTTTCTTCAATATGAACCCAATTACAACTCGGGGGATGCCGCTGCAGACGATTTGCCGTCACTATGGCAACGCTGTCTCTCCCACTTTGTTTCTCTGCATATCGGTGTGTTTGTCTGAGTCATCGTGACTGTCACTGCTATTCTGTTTGACCTTCCCAAAATCAAGAGTGCAAAGACAATAAAAAAAAAAAGAAAAAGAAAAGAAAAACAATGGCCCACACTGACATAGGTGACACTGAAACAGACAGGCACATTGGAAAACACACTGGCACGCACGCACACATTGACACAAAGTGGTACACACGACACACACTGTGTGTGTATGTTTGTGGGTGGTGTGTCAGACAGAAAAGTCACATACACAGTTACACAGACACCCACACACACACAGATACAGTACTCGAATACAAACACTGACGGATGGTCACATATGCAGCGTTGGGGGGCGGGCATAGACACTGGACAGCTCTGCTGACGCTGACGAGACAACCGGCGGGGGTTGTCTCGTCAACTATTGACTCTCGAGCTCCTGATGGGACCTCTTGGGATCGCCGTGCGACCAAAATATTCACGAAAAGTCTAACTTCGGCACATCATTGTACGTTCATAACCTTATTTGAAATGTTGGATGTACAAATAGAGAAATCCCTCAGCAACGTGGACAGTGCAAGGTGCTAGTCCGAACACCAAAAAATGTATTTGTTATTTTTTTGGAGTCGTACAGTTTTCTTACCTGACAAAAAAGCTACTTTTTCTTTAAGGATGGGAAGCACCTCCATCGCTCTCATGTCCTCATTTCGCCTGAAACCTGAAAGACAGAAAGGAAGAAAGAGAAAATGAAGACCACAAGCCTTGCTTGAGGAGAGAAAGCTCTTTTATCTTATTAAAACGGGACGCCCATTTACGTTTGATTCTTTCCAAACTGGGAAAATGTGCCTTTTTCATCGCTAGAGGCAGATTATTAGGAACATTGTTTGAGTCTGTAGTGCACACTTGATAGTGGCTGGGAATCACTGGGGGAGATATATACTGCATTAAAAACTGTATTTTTTTTTGTTGTTTTTTTTAACGAGAGGCTTAAGTTCAACCTCTAAACGACATCACAAAGTGAGTGGTAGTCTGATGAAACCATGGGACACAAATGATACAGCGTTTGAAAATGTCTTGTCCTGGTCCTAAAACAAACTGCATAAAAGTAATGCCGTGTATCACATGTTGCTTCTGGAATGAATCGAATATGAAATGGAACGAGTGCAAATCAACATAACAAACAGCCCCTCTGTGAGCGTCAACTTGTATCTCACGACTGACGACAGGGTGTCTCCGCCGTGCTGCTAATATGCGGCAAGAGCGACGCGCCGGCTGTCAGGAGATGTTCAAAGATGACAAAACCTGTTCCAAACATGAGCACGCGGCGTACACCTGTCTTGTCCAGGGAAACCAAGACAACAAGTATCATAAAAAAATGATGAGATTTATTCGAGAAATTCCCATGACACACCGCCACGAGGATTGAATAATAATAATTAATATAATTATAATGCCTGCTTTTACAGCATAATAACGACGGCGGAGAATGGATGTATTTATTCCGGCCAGCCGCTGTGCTGTTGCCGACCTCTTAGGGTGCCACAAAGACAAATTGCTAAGATCAAGTCCATTTTCCCACAGTGCGCTCCAGCAAAAGAAACAGCTTGCACTTCTGAACAGGTGATCAATGAGAAGGATGGAGGGACGCCCGGAGACCAATCCTCTCATATGCAGGAGCGCAGCAGTCAAGATGTGAAGACACATCTGTTCCGTTATGGATGAGAGACGAGCTATTTTTAGCGTGAACGCTTATTAACGTCGCAGAGTCATTACCGCTCCCGAAAGCTGGGTACTTTGTCCGCTGCTGAGTCATGCTAAATTAGCAGCAGTTAAGAGGCGTGCGAATGAATGCAGAAAAGTGTGAGGGGAAAACGAAATAAGGGAGCATGTCAGTGACGGATGACCACGACGTCAATGTCTTTTTGCCCCCGAGTGAGTCATCTTCAAATAAAAAGGACAATCTCTGATGTGCAGTCTGGCAGGCCGCCACCAAGCGCGGGGATTACCAAAAGGTCAATGAAGCGTTCCGATGCTGACAAGACGAAGTTGGGTGGGGGGGGAACACGGTATGAACGTTAAAGGCAGTTAGATGGCCCAACATTTCCGGTAAACGCAATCCACCGCTCGTAGACCAAAGTAAACGTGCATGTTCAGGCATGGAGCTTGTCAGAAATTCAATAACCTTTGGATTGGACTAAAACCACGGATTGTCTTGTACTATTAAAAAAAAACAATTTTTTTTTTTTTAGTTTGTTTAGGGCAGTTCAGGAATTATGGTTTCATTTCCGCTGCATTTTTGCAAAACACGAATTCCTACAGAGAGAACAAACAACTGAACTGCAGTCTTTCCAAGAATGCCTTAGAGTGTTAACTGCCTCAAAACGTTCCTGCAACATCCTTTTTTTTTTTCTATATTTAGCCAGACAATTAACTCAGTAGGACACGGGCAAAACACAAAAGCTAAGTTTAGGCACCCGCATACATTACTTATCCTGTTCAAGAGACTGGCAAAAGTAGCACAGGAGCTCAATAAAGAGGGGCCTGGTCACAGCTACGCACACACATGCAAACAAAAGCACGCGTCCGGTCAGAGGTAAGGAAGTGACGGTACAAAAACACTTCAGTGAGGCCCCCAAAATCATTCAGGACACACACAAGGATTAGTACCTGTCACACACATGATAGCGGACTTGTGTCGTGTGTGAGCAACCGTCCAGCAAGCCATCCTCCACACTTCTCCCAGAAACAATTTCAAATTGGAAAAAGATGGAGAGGAGGGGTTGGGGGGGGGTCATCCGACGGCACCATTGGCGCGAATGACTGACCAATCCCGGTCGGCTGCGGGCACAGCCGCAGCAGCTGCACCTAATCCTGGCATTCCTCGGCAGAGATATTCCAATCCGGGAGACAACCAAAACTGTGTGCTTTGCTCCAGTCTATACGCATTCCCCTGGAAAAGCCGGGGGCTAACGTTTCCGAGCAGACAGGCGCCTCTAGGTGTCGGGTACGGGGTGTACGTACACCAAGCTGTTCATCTGTGCTGCCTTTTGGTCGGGCCAGGTTGCAGGAGGTAATCCTGAATGTTTCGAGCCGGCACATAATTACAACATGCCTGCACAGCATTTATGCATCCTGACAAGCTGCTTAGCATGAAGACTTGAGACTGACAGAAAAGGAGAGCTGGGAAAACATTTGTGCTCTGCTGGGATCGTTGCGGCGTGGCTCAACGGCAAACAGCAAAGGCTGTGCCCGCACCGCTTTTGTGACAAATGCACTGGCACCACATCTCAAGGGTGCAGCTTCATTAACTCATTAGCTTTAATCAACCCATTAACATGTACATTGACTTTATTTGACAAGAGGTTGTTTGTTACCTAGTTACTGAGTTTCAAAGGCTGATCCGAGGGTTAACTGTACATTGAATAAAAGTTATTCGCAAAATGTTTCAGGGCGCGGGGGGTGCCAGGATCTCTCCTTGAATTGATTTATCTCCTGCTGGAATACATGAAGTGGGCAGTGGCGAAATGGATATGGGACAACGCCCCCGCTTAGAGAAAGGGCAACGGATGCGAGTGAAATTCTACAGACGTCAATCGTCCTTTGCATCCTGCCTGAGAGCCAGTGTGCCTGCGAGCACAGTCACACTGTTCGCGGGTCGTGCGTGTCAGGAAACATCAAAGGCCAGCTCCACTTTTTCAACGGTCGGAGCCTCTTGGGAGCTTTCAGGAGGTCAAGTTGTTATTAAATGGGCTTGATACAACTAAGCAGATTAGTTCAGTAAACCACAAGACGACTGTGTGACAAATACCTCCGCGGTGTTTCGCTTGGGGGAGAAAGACAGAAGGCGACGGCTGCCCAGACCGGGACAGATGGGACAGGTCCAAAGGGAGGGAGGGGCACGGTTCCCTTCATACCACAAAACGAGCTTTGCTGTCCGGGTTGAAGAACGATCGCAAACGGTGTCAGAGCGTAATCGCTCCCTGGCAGCTGATTGGGATGCGCGGCCTGCGCGCCAGCTGTTGCGGGGCAAGAGAAACCAGAACGGTTGCACATGTGCGCTCCCCCCACATAGCTGCCAAGTTTACGCATTGACCGCGTGCCAGAAATTCCTGTCGCAGTGATGTGTGGCAGGAGCAGGATTTCTCAAAGGTGGGATGGAGTTAGACAGGAATAGGACATGCGTGACCTGGAATGCTAACCTACATCCTCATTGCCTCATTGGGATAAATGCATGATCCAGTGTTGATTGGGATCTACTCTTATTGTGCACACTGTCCGTGTCTCGGAATTGGCTGTAAAAGCGGCACTAGTGCGATTACATTCCCAATCACTGGCGGCTCCCGTTCTTGTCCTTCCTTCATTCGTTGGAGATGGCGTACGATGCCAAGAGCCTTCTGCGCCTTGTTCGGTTCTCTCCCTTGGTCCAGACCTCAAATGGCAGGGTAGGCTTACCAATTGAAAAGCAGGCCAAGGTTGCCCCAGTGACCAGAAGATGACGAAGGAAAGAAAAAAAGGACAAGGAGAAAAGGCAGAGGAGGATGGCTCATCGGTGCCAAACGTTCATTTCCGGATCTCCTTGTGACAATCCAAGAACAAGACACAACAAAGCATAATGTTGAACAATCTAATTATATTATGAATACGGTCTGACTGCACGGTTAAGTTTTAATGACGAGAGGAGATTCAATGCAGGCCGTGGCGCTTGGCCCTCTGCTCTTGATATTGTACTCGATACGAATGCGCCCTCTGCAGGTGGAACTGGCATTACATTCCAACAGCAAAAATGTAATTGGCTCCTCAACAGGACATTTTTCAGGTTTGGGATGTATTTTGGAGCACGTCTACATTTGCATTCAAAGGAAATACAAAAGCAACAGCAAAAATGCTTTTCTGCCCGCCCGCCCGCCCGCCCGCCCGGCTTTGAAGGCGCAACAGTCATGACATAACTTCCGCTCATAACCCTGGCCCAGTCGGACCAGTCGTATCGCCGGGCCGACAGATGGAGAGAGTTAATCCCTGACAAATCTCTAGTCATGACTGGAAAGCGACAGAATCTGAAGAAAAATAGTGTGCGAAGAGAACTGGGAACACAGCGGCAGTGATGCCATGTAGCAATTGAATTCATGTTTTCATCGTATTGGTTAACGGGAGCCATTGCCAGCATTGCCCCCGGGCCTTGGTGCAACCTGCCAAATTCACTGGCCTCCTTTCGATGTTCGGTTATTTATCTGTTTCTTTTTACAACCAACGGGAGGTGATGTATCAACATGTACCATCAGTTCCTCCTTTCGGGACAGAGATACACAACGCCACCAGATTTCAAAGTATATCGACCCACATCAAACGATAAAATCCCCATCACAAAAAGGACAGCAGAGGGCTGAAATCCTCGACGGCCATGCGCATCTATCTGTAATCAAGCGAGAGAGTGAAAGAGAGAGAGGTCGCTGTCGCTACGGCGACGGGCACCCAATCGGGAGAGGGAGGCGACAATCAGGGGAGAGGGAGTTGAGGTGAGTGTGGTGGTGAGACATTACCGTGACAGCGGCCAGGCCTCATCCGGCAAACTAATAAAATAGACGCTAGTCATGCATGCGCAGACACATTTGAGGAGGGGCAAAAAAAAAAAAAGAGATGTGAGTTTGTGCCGTTTCACCTGCAATCTGACTGGACACATCTCCTTTTGTCTCCTTAGGGAGGGATCCATCTGCAAGAAACACAAAACAGAGCAAAATGAGCATGAGCATCTGTTGGTGCGACTCAAATTTGCTTTCAAGTCTGAACCAAACGATCCCGCGTTTAGCTTTATTGTTTCGCTATTTAGTATTTTAGCTTCACATGAGGCGGGGGTCCTGCTGTCGATCCTGTACCTGTACTTCCGGTACAAAAGGGGCTGTTTAGGCGGCAATTGAGTTGGATCATTGATTCAAGTCAACCTAAACATACTGATATTAAACAAGGGATCCATCGATCCAATCAATTCTCTTCATGAGGGTTGCGCATGAGCTGCATTCTTTCGCAGCCGATTCTGGGCGAGAGACCGGCGACAACCTGGATTGGTCGTCAACCAATCGCGGGGGAGGGAGCGGTCAAATGACAAATGAATCAACATTTTTTTTTCTCTCCAAATTGTTTACAATGCTCCTCCCTCCTTTGACAAATTCACAGAGGCCTGATGTATAACCGCCCCCCCCCCCACACACACAAAGACTCATGACAAGACTGCACCCTAACAACAATCAGGCCATTGAGGCAGCCTATACATAGCGTGAGCAAGAGACTCTTGTCGCTGCTGCCGTGACCGAAGCGAAGACGTGCTCCGTCTCAGTGTCACGCGGTGTCTAAATGTAAACACGGTGACTGGTCAAGCGGGTCAAGTGGGTGACTCAGTGGGCCACACGCGCTCCTGCCCGAGGGACTCCGCCTCGGACTGCTTCCTGTTGGACCTCAGAGGGGACATTCCGGTTTCTAACTGGCGTCAACACCGAGTAAAGTCGAGACAGGTGTCTGATGAGAAAGGTGTTTGCGAAGAATTCCTGGAAGAAGTCTTCCAGGAGGGCGTGAAGTCGTGGCAAAGGAGGATGGCAACGTGTGTTTGACTCTGGGGTTGCACTCTGAGGAAAACTTGTAGTTTGCATTTTGAATATGAAATGCATCTTTTATGACACTTTCTTTCATTTCATCGCTATAAACAAATCACTGGTGTGCACTGCCCAAAAAAAATCTATCATTTGACTTCATCTGTCCACAAAACATGTTCCCAGACCGACGATAGGATTTATTTATTATTATTATTATTATTATTATTTTTTAACAAAAGATCATGAGTGCCAATCATGGGAGACAGAACTGTACAAATTGCAAACACGCATCTTATGGTCTTATAGTTTACCTTAAAACCGCACAGCCCAGACACAGGCTTCGCGTATTAGCTTTGCACGCAACTGCTGTATGGGCAAAGTGCGGTCGTTTGTCAAGCACTTGAAAGGGAAGCCGGTGATCACTTCAGAGAGTGAACGGGGGGCGGCATGCGGGAGAATCAACACACCCCCCCAAAAAATAAAATAAAATACGAAACATACTTTGCATTTTTGCAATGCCCAAAATGCGGACATAGACTGCAGCGTGCAACAATGCAATGCTTGGGCCACATGTGGGGCCGCCCACATTGCATCACTGTATAAACAACAGACGAAACACAGATAAAAACCATCAGCATAGATACCAAGTTCACACACTCAAGTGGCGACGCGGTTGAATGCAAAGCACACATGCACACAGACACACGTTACATGCATTCACAGCAAACTGCTTGGAAAAAAATTTGACAGGTCCCACACACTTCTATAACCACCGCTGAGGAAATGACGAGGCTAAACGCCGGACGTCTCGCGTCTCTGAAATGTGCTCTCGGGGTACAGTGAACTCACATAGACCTCAGTCGCGTCGCCTCAAAGCGAGCACGCTGCGCTCAAACAGCTCCCTCTTGGCCCCAACGCCGGCCCGTTTCTGTGTCACGGCCCACGTGAACACAAGACCACCCTTGCTACGGGCCCCTGCTTTCCCCTTCTCGGCAGACACACTCATCGCTTGACTCACGAGCAGGCAAGAACGAAGCCCCTTCATTTGGAGAATACCTTTCGTCTTGGTCACGCTGATTCAAATGGAGACGTCAGGCAGGAAAACGATTAAATGGCTACTCGTGTTGAAGTCGTTCTGCCGAGGACGATATCCAGTGAATGAGCAAAGAATGTGAACGAAACACTTGCACAGAGGAGAGACAGAAACTTGTGAGCGTTACCTCAAACTGTGAAACAGCCAAAAACAAACAGTTCAGCTTGAACCTGAAGTGACACCTGAAGTGTCGCCCAGTTGTTGTGGCACCAAATGTTAAAAAGTGAGAAATCCAGTTCAGCAAAGGCATTTGCCTTTGTGGCACCGTTGTAGGATTACAGGTATACGCAGGGCCCCGACTATTATAGGAGTAAGGGTTCTTTTTTTTGCAGGGGGTGGGGGGGGGCAATAATATTTCTGGAATCGCAGCCATAATATCAGCAGAATAAAGTTTGAGTTTTTCATTTCAAATTCATTTCTGAAAATACCACTCGAAGTATTGCAGGAGTTTGCAAGACGATATTTTGTCGCTGTCGCATAAACAGATGAATCAGTCATCTTTACGCCAGCGAGTTGTTCTTCATTCCAGCCAAATGTCACGCATCAAATAAACACACGCTGATGTCTTGACGGGCACACACAACTTTCACTTCAGGCAATCAGAACTTCCCCCTCGGCTTGATACTTCTATGGCGTACTCGGAAATGAGAACTAAAGGCAAAGGCTACCTCGGTCCGGGGCAGTTTGTTTTCTATTTGCGGAAAAACTGCAAAAAAAAAAAAAAAGTAAAAAATAAAAACGGAACGGTCCTAATGAGATGCGAGCAAACAAAGACTAGTCATTAGCTTAATTGTTGGCACCGCCGCAGTATGCAAAACCAACGCAACCAATGAGCCGGCAACAGTGGTTTATGTCGCCCGTGTGTTATCAGCTCGGCTCTCGTGGAATCCTGGCGCCTTATTTTGACGATGGAAAAGCTTTCATTAAATCATCCATGGAAAAGCCGTCAGAGAGCTCAAGATTAGAGTAGGCACTGTACAAGGAGAAATTGTCGTTCATACCCCGACGGAGATGCTAGGAACTGATACGAGATAGATTTTTATTGTATTATACAGGCCAAAGTGGGGATTGTTGGTTGCCGCTCTATTTGCTAGCAAAGACGACAGGCTGTATCGAGCAAGGAGAGAGGTACACTCATCGATGTCCTTTTTGCTGCCAGTCCTTAGATTAAGAAAAGTCACGGGTAAGAAGTAGATAGTGACCGAGACACCCCCCACCTCCCAAAAAAAAAACATTTTGCAAGAGAAATGGGCAACAGTGAGTTAGCACCTTTGCATGCTCTAGAGACGAGAGCGCAGGCAAAAGGAGTACAACGGTCTGTCAGGACCTGTCCTAGTTTGGTGAAGTCTTCACTGCCGTTTTGTTTTTTTTCAAAGGCCCTCCCTGTTAAATGCGTATCCTAGTTGCGTCAAGTGCAAGGAGGTTTTTCGAACAATACCTGCACAAGGCAGGGCAGACATTGGCTTCTGGTTTCCACCGCTGCGACAAGAATGCACCGAGAAATGATTCTCTCCAAGTCGTGATGTCACGGCGTTGTACCCACCTACGTCCTGCTCTCTCTCGCTTTTGTCCTCCTGACTCTCTCCTTTAAAATTGTTGGAAAAGGAGAAATTTACCCTGAACTTGCACCTGACTGGTGGACGCACCAGAGACATTAGCGAAGGAGAGCTCAGCAGATGAGGAGTTGGGGGAGGGGGGTGGGGACAAGCTCCTTTGAATCAACCCCACAGGGAGGCAAGAGGTTTGTACATGAGCGCGCGCAGTGTACTGATGGTTTGTTTATTGGAAGGGAAATGCAAAACAAGACAAGCACTTTGACAAGCACATCTACCAAACACCTCAACACTGCAGCAGCAATGACGAATCGACTCATTGAAGCCCAAAAGTCTTCCAAGAGCCTTCTTCACACCAAAGCTCACAAAATGTCATTGTTTATGCCGCGTTGACATGATGATGGGTTTCGAGCTATCCTTGAGCTCTCTGGCGCAAAGTCACCCAACAAAATGACACTACGTATCGCTAGAGGTCACTGGCCTTTGACGTATCTAGTCTGAGGCTTTCTGTGGAAGTTGTAAAGTCTGACGGCCCTTGACCGACATGGTTTTTAAATAGAGGCTTGTTCGTCAGGACAGGTGGTGGGAAATTGTGTCGTGATGAAACCTAGTTCGTGTAAATCTCGTGTAAAGCTGCTTTCACGCTGCCCTTTGCAGCAAATTGGCACATCGGCGGCATAAGAGTGCGCGCCCAGCCAATTAGTTGCGTAAAAACTGCATCGGTACAACGGCGACAACTGCTTTCGCCACAAAGAGGCCAGAGACAATTTGAGCGACAGTATCAGAGTGGAGTGGACCAGACAGCTTGGTGGAAACGCCGAATTGTGGACAGTAAATCATTTAGCATTGACAATATTCATTTTTCACCTTTGACAACTTTTCGAGAAGCAGTGACTAAACGGCTAGTTTTGTGTGCGTCATCCACCCCCACCAACTTCCACAAAGGAACTAAACTAGGACTTTAGTTCCTGAAAGCCACACAAAAAATACACACCAGCGCAGAACAAACACGTCTGGATTAGGTTAGCGTGTAATCCAATGACCTCTCACCTCTAACAGGCCCGAGGCCGTTCATGCTGTACGCACGGCCCCACCGCAAAATTTTTACTGCTACTTCGCTGAAGAATGTTGGGACAATGACAATCTTAGGAAATGGGTCGCTCTGATTCATCGGTCCATGCGAATCACGACCCGAGCTCACACTGACGCCTGACAGTCACGATTCCATTCTTCAAATCGGGTTGTTGGTCGAACAAATCCAGCAAAGGCCAAATAGTTCACACTGAGCTCTGTAATTCAATCTGCGGCGCTTTGTTCCAGTTTAGGTTCGCATTGTTGAGGTGCACCGAAAGGCCGGCGCATGACGTCATGCTGCCTTCGGGGTCCCAGCGAGCGCAGCGCCGCGCGTTGCATGGCTTCGCTCATCGTGCTCTCATTGAATAATTACAGTGTGCGGCGCAGCCAGGCATGTGGGATGAATTTTTCCATTTCTTTCTTTTTTTGGGGGCGATGGAACCCAACCATGAGGTCACAACATTTTCCCCCTTCTTTGCTCGTTCGTTCCCATGACAGTGCCCAAAATCTTGGCGTCAGCACTTGCATCTTCATGGGAATACGACGACGATGACGTCACCGTTTAACGACCTGCATAATTCAACAGTGGCTGGTCAGTTTGCGCTTATCTGAGCTAACACAATGTGTGGTGTTGTGTGTGTGTTTTTTCTCATTTACTTTCGTTTTGCTGTTTTCGGGGGGGGGGGCGCAACAGCTAACGTTATGTGCGCATGCATGCGGGTTGCTATTTTAATAAATCTGGAGTACACAGCTGCTGATGGAATGTTCATTGTTAATGCATAATTTTCAAACATTTACCTTTGAAACGTTATACTTTTTAGTTTCAGAATTCTTGATTATGAATATCAGTCAAAATAGAAAAATGGGTTCCCGTGATGAATGTTTATGGAACCTAAAATTAGTTACCGTGGTTTCCCATTGGGTAATCCGACGGAACCGAAAAACGGATACCGTGAATTTCCGAAATCCTCAGGCCTGCTACTGAATTATTTAAATTTTTGCAGCATTTGTTTATAATTGTATGTATATGTTGTTGTTTTGTGTTGTTATAATATGCAATTGAATAAGTACACCATTTCAGAATTCAAAATTTGGGACTCTCTAAATGCATGATGGGACTCACACTTTTCTGATCAGCGAGTCCCCGGGACTCGCTGGGGGTAAACTGTAAAATTATCACTGGAGAAGCCTCCCTCGGTTTACCTTATGACATCCACTCTACGAATAGAAGCTTTTGGGACCCTGACGTTATTGCCACAAGATGTTGGCAGAGTCACGCTGGAACTGCTGGAACAGAAAAGGGCCTTCCCCAAGCTGTTCCTACAATGTTGGGAGCGTAAAATCGTCCAAAAAAAAAAACGTCTTCATAAGATAAGATAATATTGGGAGAGAACTAAGGGGTCTAGCCCAGCCCGTTATTAAAATAGTCGACTAGGATGGCCAGATGAAGCAAGTTGAACATCAAACTCTCTCTCCTTCGAGTAGAGCGTTACCAAAGCTGCGCAAACAACTGCAGACATTGAACTACGTCATTGCAAAGCCAAAGTAAACCTGACCCAGATGACCAGTCGTCCTGTCGTATCACCTTGTGATAAGAAAAAAGGCTGCAGGATTAATTTAGCAAAATGCGCTCAAGGAAGCTCAACTAAGTATTCCATTTTTTGTGGGTTTTTTTGTTTTTTTACCCTGGCGTCTTTGCATTGAGCCTGAAGGGAAACCTCAATCAGTCTCCATCTCCAGGATCAATATCCATTAGCGACGTGTGTGTGTGTGTGTGTGTGTGTGTGTGTGTAAACCTCTTCCTGGGTGAATGGGCTTGAGTCATAAATGTAGGCTCTGAATCAAATTTCCATCCCTGGGCTGCTAGCTTGCTAAACACATAAACACACACCGTCGCTCATTCAAACATACCGGAAACGGCCGCCATGCTGCCCCGAAATGTTCATTCATGAAGTCTGGATGATACGGACTTTGTGCCAGCTGCACAAGAAAAGCCCGCATGACCGACTTGCAATCAACGTTTGGAATCAATATTGAAGTCATGTGCAAAGCGACGTTCCTGGCATGAAACGAGTTGATGATTGACAAGAGGCCACAACAAACTTCCCCCGTCTCTGTGCAGCGAAGCCAAGATATTAATTCCAGTCTGGAAGGGGAGAAAAAAAGAAGAGGGGGCAAGGGTTTTTTTTTTCTTTAATTGTCACAGCGCATCAGCGTGAATTGTCCTGACACGATGCAACAAGAATGACAGGAAGGAAACGCGCAACAACAGACAACGTCGGATTGACAAAAAGCAATGCCGAGGGACAAGGATGATGAGGTTGAAGATGTGGATGTAGGGAAGGGGAGGGAGGGTGCGTATAGCCTGTGGCCAGACACGCAAAATTGTGCAAGTCTGAACAAGAGACCCAGGATGGAGGAAGAAGCTGCGAGCGCAAAACAAGAGCTTGTATGTCACACTCTAGCCTTCTGTTAGCTTTGTACTACGTGTACAAAGCAAAAGGTACAAGATCTCGAGTCAGGTTGTAGCGGTTCCAACAAGTGGCATTATCTAGCTCCATCTGGGATCACTTAAAACATGAGAGCTGCATTGGGTTTTGGAACATTTTAATTCACATTTATTTCAAGTAACAAGTGTCACCAGGGCGGCCCGGTAGTCCAGTGGTTAGCACGTCGACTTCACAGTGCAGAGGTACCGGGTTCGATTCCAGCTCCGGCCTCCCTGTGTGG
>CAAKHF010009835.1:0-10106 GCA_901007745.1 Hippocampus kuda | reverse complement strand
CTGTAGCGGAGCAAAACGACAGAAAACAAATGAGCTGTCGTGTTGGTTCTTTTTTAAACGTCTACACAACTCAAGCAACTGCAGTACAGGCAAGTCCTTCTCCTTCTCGGTCTCCGTGCCTTCTGCTCGAGAGTGACCGCCCCCCGATAACGTAAATCAACGATGACTTCAATGACACTCAGAAAAGCAAAAATGTAATGCGCCAAACAGAAAAATCAAGAGAGGAAATCACGAAATAAATTCTATGAGGCACGGGGGGATGTCAACACACAACAAAGGAATAAACTACACAAACAACTCCGAGACAGTGCAGTCTCCTACAAAAGGAAAGATGACGTTTGGGGATTATTTCCCCCTTCCCGTTATAGTTGAGATGGTATAACCCAAGAGGTGCTTGCCAGACAAGTCTTGGGTCGTTATTTAACAAATGACGAAAGTCCGACAGAGCACGAAAGCAACGCATTCTCGCCGTACGTAATCAACTCTTCACGAGCATTTGTTCTGGAGCAAATTTAAGCCAGTTGCGTTCACACGTGCACATTTGTTCCGGCGTAGTGTCGCAAACGAGCATTTGCTCCGGAGCAAATTCTTAAACCACCTCCCTGAGGTGGATCAAATTTGGTCCGGTATAAGCTCTATTGCGGCGCTACGCCGGAGCAAATGTGCACGTGTGAACGCTCGACTGGCGTAGCGCCGGTGCAGTGCCGGACCAAATGTGCACGTGTGAACACCCCTATAGTCTGTCAGTCAATCACAATCTGTAAGCCACAGTCTGATACACCTCCCTTATTTCAGGCTTTGTCGATGATGCAACGATTGTGTCATTGTCAAAAATCTATCCATGAAAGGCGTGGCAATACAATACATTGAATCACTTCCAGCTCTGAAAACAATTTGCCATCTCACGTTTGCCTGTTTGTCTACCCAGCCTTCTGTTTCCGACCACGAGTTCTGCTTCAGATTTGCCAGTCCCTGTGGCTGTTGGGGGTTCTGCTATCGCGACAATGAATTTGTGAGTTCCCTGTCCTGCTGCTTGTGAATTGTGGACACCAAGTATGAGCATGACTGGCTTGCTACCTGTGGATTACGGAGCATTCGATGCCTTTGGCCCACAACAAATTTCTATCCTTTGAAGTCTCTTGAACGAGAAGTGACCTGCTCTGTAGCTTGGCTTTTTAGTGATCTGTCATAGTTCATTTCAAAGTTATTATTAAAGTCATTTCGAACTCTTCCTTGTGTCAGCATGAGGCCAGTCACGTTTACGACATGCTAGGTTTCAAAATAAAGAAGCAATGGCAGTTATCCAAAAGCCAATAGCTTTTTCATTGGCGAGCAACAAATACTATACACACAAAATGGATCAATTCTCCTGTACCATTTAGTCGTCTATCTCTCTTTACTTTGCTTTTAAGCGCTAACTCTTATCTCACCTCTGACTTTAATTTAGTGATTTTGATAATTCTACATGCCATGTTTGCTTTTGTTTGTTTAGTTTTTTTTGGGGGGGGGGTGAAAATTTGTTTTTCTTGGAATACCCCAGATTTACTGCATTTCAGTCGACCCTTTGCCTCCACCACACAAAATTGTGACATCAGTATTCCAAAGACACTAAAAGTGAAATAACAATGAAACATAATGTCAAATATAAGGTCAAGTGTTTATTAAATATCAATTGAAATGATTTAAACGAAAGGGAAAATGAAACGTGTGTAAGCTTTTGTTGAATTGTTAATTATTGTCATTTTATATTGAAGCATTATATTCTTTTATGTTGGTTACTTTAATTGTGTTCTGTTTAATACTTCCTGAAATGTTCTTATGTTGCTTGCATGTGATTGGTGAAAAAAAGTAGGAAGGAGGGGTCGTTACCGGAAGGGGGAGTGTTCTCTAGAGAGTAAGGAGGTAGCCGTTGAAGAAATAAAAAAAAAAAAGAGTAGAGCTGTGTTCAAACGAAGTCGTCCTCTGCTTTTTGTCCATTCTGAACGTAGAGCAAATCCATCTAAAACCTACGAACCCCTCGACTTACACGTGTAATGGACGAGATTTTTCCTACGGCTGTAACAGTTAAATTGAAACATTAACAAAGACTACACAACATTATAAGACTTTGGTGGCCACATTGTTAAGATCTTATTAGCATGTTCCTGTGTGTTGCCTGGACTGTTATAGAGGAGCGAGTCACAGTTGATTGGCAACTAAGAAGTTTAAGTAGAAGTGTGCAATTATACCAAAAGCGACAGTGAAGACATTGGGGCAAACATGCTCATGACTGAGTCAAGTAATCTAAATTCTTATGTCACTTTATGGTGCATGTTACGGCCCTTTTAATGATATGCAATGTAGAAAGAAATTTACACTGCTATAACCTGTGGATATAAGTGGACATTCATTTAGGAACCCCAATCAATCAGTGGTAGGTAGGAGTTGAACATATTATAGCCACTCATAGCTTTAAGTCAATGAATCATCCATCACGTGTTTTGGCGATAACAACACAGATGCCTAACCAAAGCCAACTGGTGGTTGGCTGGGATAGTGAGCAAGCAGCAAGACCTCAAGCATGTGGAAATACTTTTCAAAAACAGTAGCACGGCCACTTGCAAAATATGCAACCCTATCCACAAATCTAACAAACATACTATGAACGTTCATCTGAAAAATCATTCGCTGGCATTAGCTGATGAGCAGTAATTAGTAAATTGACCAAACGCCCACCTGGACCAGTGCAAAGTCAGACGATATGCTGTAATGTTTGATTGGACGATGAAACGAGGACACATGTTGGTCGATCAACATCTTTTTTATGAAAATGAAAGGTGAATGTTGGCTGTAAGTATGACAAAAACAAAACTCCTGGCTTGGGTTTAATTCAAGCGTTCATCCTGCGGACTCACACCAAAATGTTGTCACCCTTCTGCCCAACTGACTCATCCAGTCACAAATCCAGTGCTGGCACCTCACAATTCATTTATACAATCCCGACAAGAATCTATGTAACACTGTCAGGAGCAGAGCCACTGCGATACATTAATGCAAAGCATTCTCTTCTCCTGCCATTTTAATTATCGTACGACCCTGTAGTTATATTACCTGAATTAGTGGCAAGACTTTTTTTCTTTTTTTTTCACAATTTCCAACTGCGCGGCAATCTCGGTGTCTGAATGTGATTGAATGAGCAAGATTCTGAACGTAATTGGATGAACAAGCTGGGATGGCGCAACTCTTAAGTTGCCACCAGACGCCACCATCACATTCCTAAATCAAGAATTCAGCTCACCTGAATTCTAAATTTTGTGGAAACAGGCTTGGATGAACAGGAAAGAACATTTTAATCATGGTCAGATGTGAAGTAAAAAAGTTTATTAAACTGGTAAAAATGTGTGCGATAATGATGAATATTCTTTTATTCTCAGTGACTGAAAATATGTAATTTCATTCAAAACTCAGAGTACAGTAACATAATCAAAATATACCAAACATGTAAATATGAATGAAATAGGAACCAAGTAGCCCTGCGATTGGCTGGCAACCGGTTCAGGGTGTCCCCCGCCTACTGCCCGGAGACGGCTGGGATGGGCTCCAGCACCCCCCGCGACCCTAGTGATGATTAAGCGGTTCGGAAAATGGATGGATGGATGGAACCAAGTAATGTGTACTGCCAGTTCTGGGACACTGTAATGAACAGAGGCGTCGAGAAGGGAAAGGCCCCCCCACACCAATCACAGAGCGGCGTCGTCCTCGTTCTGCCTGATATCCTCCTCTGTGACACCTTCTCCCACAGGGTATTGTGACTTCCAGAGGACACGTCCGAGCAACTCTTATCAGCCCGTAACACACACACGCATACATAGAGAAACAGCCATTATCACGTCCAAACTTTAGGATAGTTTTGCAAGTTCCGGGTGAATTATTTGACACAATACCTTCCACTGAATGAATACTGTAAGTGGCTTCAGTTTTAGGCAGCCTCTACGACGCAGGTGACCAATCCCGGTCCTCGAGAGCTGCTATCCTACATGTTTTAGACGTTTACCTCCTCCAACATGCCTGATTCAAATGAGCAGCTCATCAGCAAGCTCTGCAGGAGCCTGACAATGAGCCTGATCTTTTGAATCGGGTTTGACGGAGGAGGGAAACATCTAAAAGATGCAGGCAAATACCAGTTCAAAAATTCAGTGCATGGAGGAATCAGAATGTAGGCCCTCGTAATACAAACATCCATCCCAATTCAATTCAGTTGAAATTGACGCAGTAGAACGAGTGGTTCGGAAAGCAAAAGCCTTGATGGAGCAGCAGCGGCGACGCGACTTAGGAGGCTGAGCGGCTGTCTAGCAATTAAAAGATTGCTGGTTTGATCCTCCAGTCACTTCAAGTGTCAAAATGTCTCCAAGCCTCATAGTGAATCCCCTAATTGCTCCCCATGCTGTGTCATTAGTGCGTGAATGAGCTGTAGTTGCAGTGTGATCATCATCAGCGTGTGTGCACGCTCATGTCAAAGAGTCCTCGGTGATGGTGCTGAATTCAAATCACCGCCAATGCATCCGGCCGACAATATCAAATGCAAATCAGTCACATGGGGAATGCAGACAATTTCAGCTTTAGTAATCTGCAGGAAAGATATGCAGCTGGAGTGATCAGTGTTGTCAAACAACAGCGAATATGCCATCACCACGATTGGCCGAATCACCGGCGATGCTTTTCAGGCTCGGTGAGGGGGAGAATGTCAGATGTTGTGTGAGTGCGACACATTTTCCAAATATGTCCCCCAAACAATTATGTCCCGCAATTTGCATTCTGATGTGCTCTTCCATTACTGCAGAAGCAGCACATGTAGAAACAGCAGGAGAGTATCTCAAGGTCCAGCCAACACTCGTGTCACCCTTAGGGTTCATTATTAAAAGGCAAGCGTTATCCATATAGCGCATTTAAAATACACAGCCTTAAGTGTAACACATATTATGAATAACATTTTGAAAAAATATATAAGTTCAAACAATAAGATGCAAATGTCGAGCTCAGTTCCTCATAAACGGCAGTGCAAGCAAATGTGTTTTTAAGAATGACTTAAAAAACTCGACAGATGAAGCAGAGCGGTTGTTCAGAGGAACCTCATTCCTTGTTTATGTCCTGCGACCGCAAAAGCCCTCTCACCTGTGATTTTCAGCCTTGAATGAGGACATGTTAGCAACAATTGGCCACAAGACCAAAGGGCTCATCCACAACATTTGTGACAAATATACAGGAGCCAGACCATTCACGCACATCAAAAAAAATGATAATAATAACTGAATCCTAAAAGACACAGGGAGTCAAGGAAGTGATTGTAGTGTCGCAGTCATGTGATCAAAACCTCCAATTTCCTTTTCAAAATTGTTTTCCTGGCCCAAGCTGGCTCTGACTGTCTCTATAATAAGCCGCTCTCGCACAACTCTAATTGCCCCAGGGGGATAAATAAAGTTTTCTGAATCTGAATCTGAAAAAGAATGTACAGCCATCACAAACTGTCCAGTTCAGGAGTTAAGGGTATTGAAGTAATATCTGAATTTGCCACTGTACCTCCAAGAAACATTTTTTTTTGTCAAATGTCTGTCAGTATTACCAGACAGTAGTATCTGTATGGCGGTTCACTTTTTGCAAAATTGCAGTGCAGATTATTTTTATATGTCATGGGATTTTTCC
Source organism: Hippocampus kuda (assembly GCA_901007745.1). NCBI lineage: Eukaryota > Metazoa > Chordata > Actinopteri > Syngnathiformes > Syngnathidae > Hippocampus > Hippocampus kuda. Next base: position 4,427 of record CAAKHF010009835.1, on the reverse strand, counting down.
ACACAAACTAATACTCTAGAGCAAAAAGTGAGAGCCAGCAGGAAAGACTGCATAAAAGGCAAAGAATGACCAAAATTTGGGATCAGTTCACTTAGCCACCGGTGCAATTTCTCGTTATCAAGCAACGGTACCAAAATAAACACAGGCACCTGAAGCAGAGTCAGTCTCCTCGCAGCGGCGCTAATAGTGAGTCAGTTAATAGCCACCCAACTCTACACTTCTATTTGCTGTGTCCCACGTCACTCAGCAGGTCAAGGCTCGCCTTTGAAAGTGACACGCATTCAGTCACAGATACAGTACAGTACTTCAGAATGAAAGGATTGCGGCCCCGAGTGAGACAAATATCATACTATCAGCTCACATGAATATAGTATTGGTTTTATGAGTAAAGCTCAGGAAAAACAAACCAAAAAAACATAATAAAATAACTAAATGTTCTATGGCTGTTCTGTGGATTTAGTCTGTCATGGACGGCATACTGAAATATATTCCCCGCAATAGATGAGGTATGAACTTTTGTATTTGATTCGCCAGAAGGCAACATCCCCAGGAAAAACAACCAATCAGAGACAGAGTGCATGACTGACGAGGTGTTAATCCCTCGCTGTTTACTCAGGGGCACATCCCTGCAGCCAGACCCGTCCCCAGACCTCAGAGGAATACATTGCGAACATTCCACCTCGCTTTATTCGCTAGCATTAGACAGCGGGAGTTCCGCTGCTAGCTCACGTTTATTTTTGTTGCGGCGCTAGTAGCTGGCCGAATCGTATGTACAGCTCAGTGTGTCCGGAGACCACAACAATAATCTCCTTCGTTGTGCTCTCAAATGTGGTCACAAATCCCGCCCAGTGTACGGGACGATGTGTGTGACGTAGCACATCCTGAAGCCATGAATGGCTGACACGAGGCGAAGCGCATAAAAAGGTCAAATAGTTGGTGAATTTTCGGTGCATGTGCTCGCTTCCCATCGCTCCAAACGCGTCATCCGCCATGCTCACACGCATCTGGACCCCACCGTGCGAAGGTGAAGATCAATTGCCCTTCTTCCTGTGCCGGTCTGATTGTTTCCACCTGTTACTCCAGACTTCGTGTTTAAAAAGTCCTATCTCCCTTTGTCCTTTGGCAATGTGTCTTGTCCTTGTTTGTGCACTCCAGCCTCTGGCCACAGGTCTGACCAGCCCTTGCCATGTTTCAGCAGCCGCTGACCCTCAAATAAATCCCTTTACTCTGAACCCTGCAACTGTGTCCTGTGTCCAAGCCCAGTATTGACAAAACTGACAGTTGGGAAGGTTTAACTGTAAGAATGGCTGCATTTTATTTGGTGGATCAAGCAAAATTTATTTTTTAAGAGACAGGGTCAATCTTCTTTAGTTTTACGAAGGAAACAGTTTTGGAGATGAACAGGAAGACCAAGTGTCAAAAGGGCAGTGATAGGAATGCAGTTGTACCGCAGATGTCCCGCAGAATTCTTTTCCTTATCACTACAAACCATTAAAACCATAGCCAGTTGTTGCCAAGGAGTATCTTTATTTATTTTTTTGAAAGATGCAACGGATCTTTGTTCAATTTTGAAACTGCAATGTCCATATACATTTTGGTGCACAGTTATTGCAGTTTTCTAACATATTAAAGCTGGTACCTGACGGAGAAAGACGAACTTAATATTATCATGTTTCAAAGTTTCATTTCAGTATATGCTTGATTGACCTCGAACGGTATGTTCTCACAATTTGTACACAATGGATCACACAGAAAAAAGGGCCAACTTGAGCTGAATAAAGTCAAGTCCTCATTAACTGAAATGTCGGCAGGAAGGTTCAACTTCAGGAGGGCAGCATGATAAGCCATTGTTTGTACCGAGAGATGTTTTGGCCTCTGAGGGGCGTATCTGTGGGCTGGGTTGAGAGGTGTGACATGTGAAGAAGGGAGTGTTTTTCTGATATATCACTTGTAATTTGCATACACAATCAATAAAAAGGCTGGCAGAGGTTGCAGGTGTCAGGTGTCAGTTGGTAAGCCACACGGAGTGGCTTCGTAGAAAACTGCGCCTGCTGCCGGCAGAAAAGACAATCTGTTAAGAAACGATATTTTATATCCTCCTTTCTGTAATGTTGTAACATATTCTTTATGATAAAAATGTGTCACTGGGACATAATACATGTTTATTTTGAACGGATCTGGCAACCCAAGATACTACGCCATATCCGGTCTGTACTCGGCGCGAAATACTTCTTCTTCCACTTCAGTGGCGATGAGAAGCGGCTGCTCTCTGTGCAGACGGCAAATAAACATGCCACGAGTTTGAGTTAAACAAGAAAATTCATCTCTAGTCGTTATTCTCCCAAATGCATCCCAAACGAAGCGCACATCTCAACACAATCTCTTCCTGAGTCTGTTCAATTATCCGAGAGAACATCTCTGACAGTACCTCTCTGAACCACAACTGCTCTTGAGTATTTGCGCACGTAGCGAATGTTGGTTGTCTGAGTTGCTAAAATGTTGCAAACAATTTTTCTTTTTGAACATGTTTAAAATGTCTTTGTGAGAAGAAAAAAAACAGTTTGCCACAAGTAAAACTTTTTTCACAACCTTTTACGGAACCCTGACAAAAAAACATTTGCTACATGCGCAAAAGTACTTGCAAACCTTTGCCAGCTAGTGATAGACAGGCTTTTAGCCCTTAATCCACTGAAGGGCAAACATTTGTTTTTGGGTTTTTTTTTTTTCCACAACAGGGTTCGTCCAAGTTCACAAACGTTTTTCTTGTTGCAAGGAAATTTTGAAAGCGACGTAAGCTATTTTGTTACATTAATGTTGAGATTTTGAGTGCCAGCAGTGGCCTAAATGACAGTCTGCTTAAGTGTCCATGGCCCTTGATATTTACAAATATGCACAGATTTTATGGACGTTTGTTTTTTGTTTTTATAGACATGTTGACACAATGCCAGACAAAATAAAAATAAAAGTTGAAAAAAAATTGCAGATTTATTTTAAAAAGTGCTGGATTCTCACATGCCAACAGTGACATATTCATTGCATATAAGACTGCATACTTAACTTTATTTTCAGTAAGGCCATGATTGGCTTGATAAGGTCATTGATCAAACAATCAAGCCACTTGTATCTGAAGGCACCATTGTAGTAACTGTAATAAAGAATTTTAAAGTAGTTTGCTCAACACTGATAAGAAAACAGTCTTGCAATTCCAATGATGTTGGTTAGTGTTGCCATCCAGTACTGCACTTCCTTCAGTATTAATTAGCATCAGCATTGAGCAGGTTCACTGGTTGGCCCTGACTGCGCCAAGCCTGTCTGAGTAAGCAAATGGGACAAGACGGAATGGTTCATTGGCCTTCCTCTACGCCTTAGACACGTGTAACATCTGCTGCCCACAGCTGCTGGACTCACATTAACACACAAGTAGAAAATGGATGGATATCTTTCTTTCGTCCTTTTTTTTTTTTTTTTAATATGTTTCTAATTGGTGACCTCAAGTGCTAATCTTGTGTTGTCTCATGTGTCAATGTGCTGGTGTGACAATAAGAGGCCTCAATTTTTTTTTAAATATGTACAAAGCAATTTTGGCCACAGCCCAATTTAATGAGTTTATCAGTCACATTTTTCTGAAGTAGATCACTCTCTTCAGGATTAACACAAAACACTCTGAAGTGTAACTCAATTAATCATTTCCTGCCCCATGAAAGCTTTATGCCCGGCCACCTGTCCAGACTGCTCTGGCGAATCTTCACATGAGTCCGGGCGGAGGAGCTGGTCACGACACAAAAGTCATTTTTCATTTAAACTCCTCCTAGTCCATTCCCACTGTCAATTCCACTGCACGTAACATTTCATCAACTCCCTCACATGTGGCGCAATCCATTGCTGCTAGCTGCAGGCTGTATGAAGGTCTTGTAATGGAGTGAAAAATGATCACACATTTTTATTCAAGTATGGGTGGCTGGCCTGGAACCTTGTGACCAATGGCTCATTTTACAGCAAATTTCCACAGATGTTGCATAATTCCAGAAAAGTGAGGGAGCCGGTGGCTGAGAGCTGATGACCAGTCATCTGGACCTTGATTTGCACTGGAGGAGGCAAAGCATCTGAGATTGAACGCATATGTTTTTATGTTCACACTTGGTGGTAGTTTAACACTCCAGCTTACACAATTGGTTATTAGTCAAAATGTAGTGGGTGTAACGTTCTAGGACAGGGGTGGGCAACCCAAAATGTTGAAAGAGCCATATAGGACCAAAAAAAAAAAACCCCAAAAAACAAATGTGTCGGGAGCCGCAAAAAAAGAAAAGCATTCTATAAAACTTACAATGAAGGAAACACATGCTGTATGTATGTAGGAGACTGGACTGTCTCAGAATTGTTTATGTTATTCATTCCTTTGTTGTGTGCTCACAAACGCCCCCATAGAA
>CAAKHF010009830.1:3111-20555 GCA_901007745.1 Hippocampus kuda | reverse complement strand
CACACACACACAGACACACACACACACACGCGCGCGCGCTTGCGTGTCTGCGCCTCCCCCCGTGTGAACTCTTGACCTTTTCCAGCCGTCTGATGGCCATTGACATTTGCCTCTCGAGTCGAGCTTGCTCACGTGTTGGAGCTGATGCGAATGGATGATGATATTGCTTGAGGAGAAAAAGAGAAGGAAGGCGGAGAGGAAAAAAAATCTGGGTAGAAGAAGAAAAGAGGGCAGACGAGCTCTCCATCTGGACCCCCCTCTGGCCACAAAGGTCACAGGGCGGCTCCGGCTTACATGGTCATTACAAAAGAGCCGCCGCTGTGAGTGGCCACGGCGGGAGAACAATACAGTTAACCCTCGTCGTTCTTATTCAGGATGTGCTGCTTATTATATCGCAGTGTCCCGCGCAAAACACGACGGCATGAAAGCGGACAAGCGGCGCCAGCTTTGTCTTTGTCCTTGAAGACGAGCGGATATAATGGAGGGTTGCACCTGGTCGCCTTTTCCCTTTTCGGCACCTTGGCAGGAAGCCTGAGCGGCTCCTTTCGTGAGGGAGCCTTCTGGTGGCGGCAAGAGGCAGGACAATAAATGGCTCTTGCCACTTTGTCACATAACAGCCAATGCAAACAAGCTGCCTTTGTAACTTTTCACTGACAGCATCCGAGGACTACCGTATTGGCCCGAATATAAGACAGTGTTTTTTGCATTGAAATAAGACTGAAAAAGTGGGGGTCGTCTTATATTCGGGGTCTAGACATTATACCCATTCGCGACACTAGATGGCGCCAGATATCATTGAAGCGAATGCTGAACTTGACTCCCCAGGCCAAAGTGAACCCCTGTCGTGAAGAATAAAAATAAAAATAGCGGTAGCACGAAGAAGAAAATGAAAAAATAGTGGTAAGAAAGAAAAGAGAAGAAAATAATGGAAGAGATAACAGAAAATGGAGAAACGTAGCGACAATCTAGAGAAAAGTGGGTCGAAGATCAGCCAGGTTAACCAGCAGCTGAGAAGTTATGATGTAATTTACATTTCAAAAACAAGAAGCCATTCATTGACGAATGTGATTGCACTTTAGTTTACATATTTAAATGTTCAGATATTAAGATTTGAATGAGGCAAAATAACATGCTTTTCTCTCAAATATATTGTTATAATCATTTGTCTTGAAAAAGAGGGGGTCGTCTTATAATCAGGGCCGTCTTATATTCGGGCTAATACGGTATTTGTTGAAAGATAGGTTTATTGTGATCGTGTTATCCTGTAAGTAGTTTGTAATATTCGGCATTTCCTCATTACTTTAACATCGTCCTCGTTAGGGGGCTTGACCGATTAATGGGCCGGCGTGCGGTTTAATAAGCCGATATTAGCTCTTTTGAAATGGGCAAAAATCGGCAGAGCGGCCTCTTGTGTTTGTGCATTGTTGGGCACACAATCGCGCGCGTCCATCTCGGCGGTCTCTTTCTTTGTCGTGATTGTAGTTGGCCCTCCTCATCACGGCAGCCAAGTGTTCGTCGAGGGCCGCGGGCATGTGACGACAGGTTCAAATGCGCTCTCACCTCGGCGCGAGTGTGAGCAGACGTCAGACCGAGGGCCGCGTTCGCCTGACAACATGCTGCATGTTGGACCGCCTACCGCCTTTCAAATGCACTCAAAAAGTCTATCGGAGCCCGTAAGCCTTTATTAGGATCATCATTTTAGATTGTTTGTTGTTTTTATGATTCGGGCATCAAGATTCTTGACTTTTGAACTTTAGCTCTGGTGCCTTTAAAATATGTATTCTGAAATTGAGCAGCGTGTCTTTGCATTAATAACATGAATAAAAACATGAATATGTTTAATTGATGTTGTGCCTTTTAAATAGCCCCTGACAAGCCAATAAAGCCATCAGGCAGAAACTAACCGTAGTCTGAGCATAAGGAACGCAATGAAAGATGAACTCTGGTGCAAGGCTTTGTTCTTTTTTTTTCTTTTTTTTTTTATGCATGAAATGATCGTCGGAATCGATGAAATTATGGTTTTATGATCTCACCGAGCTGCCGGCCTGTCTGAAGCGGCAGCGTTTTATGTCTCAGACTTGATCCATTAAAATGACGGCCATATTTTAAGGAGGATCGTTTGCTAGACTGACACGGAAGATGGTTAAGACGCTCCCCAAGTCGTTGTAAAACGTTCTTTTTTCTTTTTTTTGCGTTACCTGGAGTGACAATTTGTCAGGTTGATGTCACTGTTTTGACGCTACGGTGTCTTGCTGTGTTCTCCCCAGTGCTCAGTATTCGCGGCGCCCAGGAGGAGGAACCACCCGATCCTCAGCTGATGCGCCTGGACAACATGTTGCTGGCCGAAGGCGTCGCCGGGCCTGAGAAAGGCGGCGGGTCGGCAGCTGCTGCGGCGGCGGCGGCGGCCACGGGGGGCATCGGCGCCGACAACTCGGCGGAACACTCCGACTACCGGGCCAAGCTGACGCAGATCCGACAGATTTACCACACGGAGCTGGAGAAGTATGAACAGGTAGGAGGGGCGATGACGGCAAATTATAGCAAGCAGTTAGTTGGCTCAGCCGGAGACGACCGCAGCGAAATAAAATGATCACATCAGCTGAATCATTTTATTATTTCATTAGCTTTAATTCCTTTTGGGAGGATTCCAGCTGGACTGTTCTTTTGGCCAGGCATGAAAGCCTTGAGTGAGAGGAAGCGTATTTCCTCTAACCCAAACAAATCCTTCTGATGGGCAGTTTCGACATCCAAATTGTCTGTTTACAGTGGGAGGTTGATTTGAGTTTGCTCAATCATTTAACAATTTTACTCAATTTAGCTGTTCAATTTTGTCCATTGAGACGAATTGAAATGTCGTTCAAACAGGGGTGTCATGCAAACCGATTTGAATCGGAAAATAAGTTTTATTTTAACAGATGTGAGTGGAAATCGTACCCAATCGAATTTTCCACAGTCAAGTAGGCCTCCCAAAATTGTCACTATTAATAGTGTACAGTAATCCCTCATTTAGGACTCAGGACATGTAGTACTGTATATGTTGCTCTATGTGACTCGCTGTTGTTTTGCTGTCTTTCGCTGCTTCTTCCGGACTTTTTTTTTTTTAATGAATATGTTTGAAAAAATCCGCGCTGCACTGAAGCCGCAATAAACGAAACGCGAAATAGCGAGGGATCACTGTATAGGTAGACTATTAGCGGTGTGCTCAAGTTTAATAATGGTTTCATCCCGATGGCACCAAAGCTGGCCATCACTAGTTTTTCACGTCAATGATCTGTCCTGCTCCTCATCCTCCCAGCGAAGACAAAATGAAACCAGTGCAGTATGGCTTTGATTTTCAGCAGACAGGTCAAAGCAGCTGTCACGGTCGATTGTGAATGTGTGTCGAGGCGTAGGTCAGAGGTCAGCCATCCCTGACCTCTTCTAGCAGAGCGTCAGCAAGCTGACCTTTTCAAGAGGCGAATATAAGCTTAGTTTCCACAACGATAGGCACACCTACGCCATCTACTGACATGACGGTGTAGGCGCCGTATCACAAATTACGCCTTTGCGGAAGCTGAGTCTACACGTAGGAATTTTTCATATCTTAACCCAGATGTGAGAGACTCTGCACATGATGAAGAACAAATGGGCATGTGTGTTGACAAACGCAAGACTTCTCCATCGTACTGTCGTTCAACTTCCCAAAACAAATAGATCAGAACATATGACTCCAGATGTAATTTAAATGTTTCATACAAATGTATGAAACATTTAAATGCGCTAACATTTAAATAAAGCTGCCTTGCCTTACAAAGATGAACCTGTAGGAGGCAGCGTGGTTGACAGTAACTGCTATCTTATAGTATGCACACTGTTTTTGGACTGACTCGACTTATTGGCAAGCTCTGCAGAAGCCTGATAACGATCTTGATCGTTTGAATCATGTGCGTTTGGAGGAGGGAATGATATAAAACATGCAGGATAGTGGCCCTCGAGGTAATTTGTTAATGTGTGAAAAAAAAATTGCAAAAAGAAAAAAAATAAGTACCATATTGGCTCGAATATAAGACGGTGTTTTTGGCATTGAAATAAGACTGAAAAAGTGGGGGTCGTTTTATATTCGGGGTCTAGACATTATACTCATTCACGACGCTAGATGGCGCCAGATATCATTGAAGCGAATGCTGAACTTGACTCCCCAGGCCAAAGTGAACCCCTGTCACGAAGAATAAAAATGAAAATAGCGGTAAGAAAGAAAAGACAAGAAAATAATAGAAGAGATAACAGAAAATGGAGAAACGTAGCAACAATCTGGAGAAAAGTGGGTCGAAGATCGGCCAGGTTAACCGGCAGCTGAGGAGAAGTATGTAAACTTCAAGATGATGGTGATAAATGAGGCAGAGTCTTCAAACAATTGATAGATTCAGATATTAAGATTTGAATGAGACAAAATAATTAATATTTTTTTCTCTCAAATATATTGTTATAATCATTTGTTTCAGATGTACTGTAATTATTTTCTGTATAAAAATTAATTTGGTGTTCCAAAAGTCTTTTTTCAAACTTGAGTTTTGAAAAAGAGGGGGTCGTCTTATAATCAGGGCCGTCTTATATTCGGGCCAATATGGTAAAAAACTGTCTTAAAAGGGCATATTTTAGCCAAATTTTTAAAAGAACTAATATCGTCCGATGAATTAATCGGCCCCGAATCTTAACATACCCCACACCACAGGATCATCTGTCAGAGATATCCTATTATCGGGCCTTTGCTGACTTTGATCAGAAGAAGCGAAAACATTTCAAACTCCAAAGTCAAGCTTTTCAGGGATGTTTGAGTAAAGCGTGGACCGCGGCCAGCGGTTACATGAGTCGCAGTGCCGCTCTCCTCCAAAGACTTGAATGTCGCATCACTCCCTGGGAAGCCAAAGCGCCAGTTGCGGCTTTGTCATCTTCTCCAGCGGACGGCAAGTCATCGCTGACTGTCAAAGTCAATATACACCTGAGCGACCCAGCGCCGCCACGCACACGTATGACTGAGCTGCGCGGGGCATGTACGTGTGTGCGCGCGAGCAAAACGGCTGCTCGGTGCGTCACTTTGACTGACGTAACCCCGGTGTTGACAAGCAGCAGACACCTCGCAGTCTCACGCGGTGACTGATTCAGACAGGGAGGGAACGAGCGGCACGAAGAATGGAGAGACGCACTTTTAAACCTCTTGAACGTGCACGGCGCTGAAAACCTGCTGTCGTTTTACGTTTCCCTTCACTTGTCTCAAAGACGTCATTTTTTGTTGTAGTCACAAGCACACCGGCACATCGCCGCTCCACGACTCCCAGCGCCACCTTTGTTTGCCGTCATGCATCACGACTGATTGAATAGAGGATGTTGTTACCTCTCTCAAGGATGTTGAAGTTTCATTGCAGAGTGAAGGATTATTTAAAAACTGCGTTTTGGCACAAAGGGGTCTCGAGGCCTCTTTTCGAACAATGTGAGCACGTTAGGACATTTTTTAAGAACATTTTTTTGATTCAACAAAACCTGCATCCCAATTTAGTGGTGCTCCGACTGATTGGCCACTGAATGGGGTCGGCTGATTTTGAAAAAGTGTGTGATCGCCCTTTCATTGCCGATCACAAACACCAATCAGCCACAGCTCATAGTTTGCAACCTGCAGCCAACTGGAGATGCAAATGTTTGTGCTTTTTTTTTTTGTAATGTCAGTTGAAGATAATGTCCTGTTTGTGTACAATAAAACATCAATAATACATATTTTTTAACTTAATCAATCGATTAATCAAAAAGTCTTAGACAGATTAATCGAATGTTCAAGTAATTGTTTGTGAGAAGCAGTAAAATTGAAAAATCGATCGTAATCGGTATTGGTTGATCTCACTCATGGATGATTATTATTTGAATCGGCAGCATAAAAACCTGATCGCAACATCCCTAATCCCATTATGACAGTGCCTAAAAGTTCGTCCAAAGCGATAAACCTGTAATCTGCTCAATAAAACCTCACAGCCAGCAATCGTGAAAGTTAAATCTGTTCTTTACTTCCCGATGGCAAATCCAAAAACACCGTCTGAGTCACGGATTCTGCGATTGTTTCATTAAATGAAACTAGAACCTGACCATGTCACAAACGGAAGCGTGTGAAATGAGAGGATGCCTGTGAATATTTTCGTTCATCCGGGTCATTTCATTCTCAGGGCACTGAATCAATCGCGGCGGGACTGCTCCGGTTGTCTTCGAACATGTTTCGCCTTTCATCCGAGCGGGTGTCATCAGTTCATGCGATCAGGCTCGATGAGGACTGCACCTGCCTGAGTTGGTTGTGAAAAGCAAACTATCCTTGAATGGTATAAAGCCTGCTCGATGAGAGGTGAAATGCCTGAAGACAAGGATATGCGTTTGCAACTACAATGTCCCGTATTTTCCACACTATACGGCATGCACCTGATTATAAGGTGCACCTTCAACAAATGGCCTATTTTGAAACTGTTTTCATATGTAGGGCGCACCGCATCATAAGCCACATAGAATAGAAGCTACAATAGTGGCTGCGGTTGCGCTATGCATCCACTAGATGGAGCTACGCTAAATGAAATACAATACAATACAGCTTTATTAATATAGAGCATTCACAACCACTGCTGCTGGAACAAAGCGCTTTACAGAACATTTAAAATACTGTGTCCAAGAAATCAAAATATTGATCCATATGGAGCTCCCTCAGGATGTAGCATGAAGCACAACACAAAAGTCCGTAAATATACAGGATTTATTCCTTGGCAACCCGTGAGAACTGGTCACGAACACGGACATGAAACATATAAACACAAATGGTATTACAAAACAATAAATGAAAGACAAAAGTTCTGAAGACAATTGGTTCAACAAATCGTGGGCTCAAATCCACAAGGGGCTAAATATCCTTAGAGGTCTTGTTTGTCTCCTTCTTCCTTCGTTTAGTCACTATGCTTTTGGTATTATCTTCATTTCATAATGGCTGCGCTGAGCTCACAAAGCAGTTGTCTGAGTGTGTGTTGGCGAATGCACATGTCAATCAGTGTCGGGCAGAACCCTTTGACGTTACAATTGGTTCCTGCTAATAATCACAATTGAACAAGGAAACAACTCAATGGAGAATATAAAGAGACTGTAACACCATAGATAAGGCGCATCGGATTATAAAGCGCACTGTTGGCTTTTGAGAAAATTGAATGTTTTTAGCTGCTCCGTATAGTGCGGAAAATATGGTGCATAGTGACAGCAATTGACGTTATCCTACCCAGTCTAGCATAGGACCTAATATCCTCATTTATTGTCTTGAATTAGGCTTAGTTACTCAGAATCAGAATGATCTTTATTGGCCAAGTATGTTAAAAAACACCCCAGGAATTTGTCTCCAGTAGTTTGAGCCACTCTAGCATTACAGCAAACAAGCCACTCTAACAAAATGAACATTTAGGACATTACACATAAGGACAGAGTCATTAAACAATGTAAGGATACCATTAGTGCGGTCGTATTTAGCAATGGCAGCTGTGCTAATGTTGCCGAGAGTCAGCAACCAATATGAAGTGTCACGTCAAGCAGGTCCGGACCTCCCAGTGCAGATGTCCCGCTTTCGTTCTCAACGTCCGCCTGTTTTGTGATTGCAGGCGTGCAACGAGTTCACCACCCACGTGATGAACCTGCTGCGGGAGCAGTCTCGGACGCGACCCATCTCGCCTAAAGAGATCGAGCGCATGGTCAGCATCATCCACCGCAAGTTCAGCTCCATTCAGATGCAGCTCAAGCAGAGCACCTGCGAGGCCGTCATGATCCTGCGCTCGCGATTCCTCGACGCCAGGTCCGCTGTCACTCTTGTCTCCTCGCTTACTTGCTGAAGGTCTTTTGCTCCAAGGGCTTTTGTTTTTAGCCAAATCTACTTATTTATTTTTTAAATGATATTGGCCAGACAACAAATAGTATGTTTAGATTTAATTTAATGACGTGTAAGTAATTGATTTTAGTCCATTATTGGACATTTAAACCACAGTCAATTCTTGAAAAGCGTTATCAAAAGTAATTTTACTATATATTTTTCAATGTATTATTAGATTTTTTTTTCCAGTTTATGGTTAAAATCATAAGTCATTTTATGCCATTAATATGACTTCGCAATACTTTTACGTGACATTGATAAACAGCCAATTTCAATCAATATTTTTAACACTGCTTTAAAAATGTCTTTAGTTTTTTACGAGGACATCATGTTTTTGAATTTTTTTTTTTCAGTTTTGACCTAAAAAAGCTTGCATAATCCGAGTTTGACCATGTGTTGCAGTTTTTAGCCATGACTTTTCAGAAAAAAAATTCCACCTGTTGGTGACCCTAACCCTGAGTTCATAAATATTACAAAATAAATCATTACAGTATATTGCATATTTTATTATTTTTATGATATCATTGATTGTTTTGAAACCCTGACACACTAGAGGAAAAACAAAGGCAAATTTGGAATCAAAAATATCCTTCCAGCAAAATAAATATAAAGTAGTTGACTGGTGGTTTTTTTTCTATGTCATTTTATAATCACATTTTTCCATTTTGTTGTTAACATGCCAACAAGAGCTTGAAATTCATTTTGTGGTACAATGGCTTCAACTGGGACAATAGCATCACTGCCGTTACCATGGCAACACCTTAATCTTTTATGATGCAGTAATTCAAGTAATATTGCATTATTAGTCAGTCCTGAAAGTATATTTTTGTTTCTGCTAAGCTATACCCAGAATACTAATCCATTTTTCTATCCTGCTCTAGGCGAAAGAGGAGGAACTTCAACAAACAGGCGACAGAGATTCTAAACGAGTACTTTTACTCCCATCTCAGTAATCCTTATCCAAGTGAAGAGGCCAAAGAAGAGTTGGCCAAGAAATGCAGCATCACAGTGTCACAGGTGACCTCACCTTCACCGTGGGCTTCTTTTTGTTTGGTTTTTCCACACTGAAGGCCCTTTTTTTTTACAGTGATTACCATATTTTCATGACCAAAAGGCACACTTAAAAATCTTGCATTTTCTCCAAAATGGACTGGGTGCCTAATAACGCGGGTCACCTTGTGTATGCACCGAGTTGCAAAAAAAAAGGGTGAGTGTGAAAGAGGACATGAAAGGCATGCCCCTCAGTAGGTCCCGGTATGTGCAAAACAACATCCTGCAAATAGCACCTACGAAGAGACACACTTTGGAAAACTCTCAGCTAATAGTTACGCGGAGGTCCGTGGGAATCGAGCAGCTGCGAGAGAATTCAAGATCAATTAATCCATGGTTCTCTGGTGCTTTCGTTTTATGAAACAGCGCCATTTATCCATCTGGGCAAGGATGACCGTGGCGCAGCAACATCCACCGGATTACAAGGAAAAGCTGGCCAACTTCTGCAAAATTACCCCCCCCCCCAAAAAAAATGTTTTTGTTTTTTTTAAATATTTCATCCTGTGTAGTGGATCTATTGTTATAATACTTGACTTGACACTATAATACGTGACTTTTACGAAATGAATTGAACTACTGAAATAAATTTCACGCATGAGGCCTACGATCTACTGATGTACTGTTGCCCAAATCAAATTCATTAAAACAACAGAGCAAGTCCAAGCCATATGCACTTTTGAATGGCAAAATAACGGAACTGTCAAATTGAGGAAAAAATTGTGGATTTATGGCTCCCGGAGCAAACATTGTGGTCTGTTGAAAACGGTGGTCTTTCCAATGCAGAATACGGCTCATGTAGATTCTGCAAAACGCTTATAATCCAACCAGTGTGTCTCGTGTGTGTGCTCTCCAAAAAGGTCTCCAACTGGTTTGGAAACAAGAGAATCCGCTACAAGAAAAACATCGGCAAGTTCCAGGAGGAGGCCAACATGTACGCGGCGAGGACCGCCGTCAATGCCACCAGTGTGTCTGCGCACGGCAGCCAGGCCAACTCCCCGTCTACTCCCAATTCAGCAGGTAAGAGAGACCAATCCCCCCCCCCCCCCCCACCCCTGGAATTACTGTAAGCAGTGGCCATTGGAAGATATTTGTTTATCTTTCATTTCATCCGGCGCAGATGTTTGCAGAAGCTCTTAAAGTCTGATTGTGTTCTCTGGCTCTTGGTTTTATTTGGATTTTTCTTGAACTCACCCACTAGGTGCTATACGGGCTCCCTTGCCTTTCATTTATTTTTCTTTTTTTTTTCCCCAGCCCGCCATCTGACACTCATTTTCTTCTCTCCTCTCTCCATTATTGACCCTTTTGCTCTTAATTCTTCCTGCCTCTTGTCCGGTTGACCTTGTGCATGCCATTAAGCCGTTGAAAGGGCAAGCCGAGTCTTTTGTCATAAAGAGACTTTCGCCTCAGTATTGGATTAGGACCGGGTGTTGAAATCAAGTTACGCCCTGGTCTCTTTACATCTGGGGAGCTGAGCTCCATTAAAGGCCCAACGCCGTTCTTTGAGTCTTCCTGCAGATCAATTATTGCTTCCTTAATGAAATACTCGCAGCGTGCACAGCAAACAGTGATAGAATCCATGAGGCGAGCTTTAACTGGACTTAAGCAGTTTTCGGACAATTATCTGTCTTGTGTCTCTTGAGTTATGTTTCAGAGATGTCTTCGTGTGGACCCACTGCGTCTGTCCTCGTAAACTAACCCAGCTAATGCACTTTTGCTTACGCATGATCTTTGAAACTCCTTTTTCTGTCCCTTTTCCTCGCTCTTTCTTTTCCTCCTCTGCATCTGTCGTGCTCTCAGGTTCTGCTGGTTCCTTTAACATGTCAAACTCCGGAGACTTGTTCATGAGTGTGCAGTCCCTCAATGGGGACTCGTACCAAGGGGGGCAGGTTGGGGCCAACATACAATCCCAGGTAGGCGCTTCTCCAGTTTCTAAGGTAGCATGTAGAACAAGAACACTTTTGAGGTGGCCCATTTGGATGAAATTGTACCTTCGTTCATCTGCATATATCATTCAGGTCCATATATGACAGTGCACCCTCGAACATGGAACTCAAGCGGATGTCTTTTGTTTTCAAGGCACCGTGATGCCATCAAGGTCATATAACGAGATGACAAACGAACATTGAAAGAGCATTTGTTGGCAACTTGGCAAACAAGAGATGGAAAGTGGGGGTTGTGACACATCTGACTTTCGAAGCAGTGTTATGCAGTGCACTTATTGTAATTCAATGTCTGTGGATGGGTTATACTGTGCCTGTGTTTGATTTGTGGATGGGTGTTTTTCATATATTGTTGAAATATTTTTTTTACATCACAATGCTGACGTGATGTTTTTTTTAACCTACTGCACAAGAAATACATTTAAAAAAATAAAACTAACACTAAAACTAATAAATACTACACTAAAATGAAGCCTTTTCGAGAAAAAAAAAACTAAACTCGAAACTAATTGAAACTTAACAAAAACCCCAACCAAATAAAATACAAATACAAAGAAGAAGAAAAGAAACAACAGAAGGCAGGCTAATTGTTAGGATATTGTTGAACTGCATTCCGGCTGCAAACTCTTCCCCATGTATTTTTTTATTTTGCTGATTGACACATTGTAGAAACATCAAACACAAGCTGTTGCCTCTCGGTTTGTGTCAAGTCACAGCGCAAGCTTCTGGCCTCTTCCTAAGTGCCTATTGTTCTGATTCATGTTGCAATTACAGAATTCTGCTTTGAGCAGACACTGAAAGACTTGCAATTGTAACTTTTGATGGTTTAATATTTACGATTGTTGACCCCAACTGTTGCTGAGCAGATTGGAAAGGTAAAATGACTCTGAACGCAACCCACAGCTCAGTGTGTCACTTAGATAATCTTTTAGAGACATTGCAAAGTCAGGCATTGCTGACTTTATTTGGAAGGGGCGGCGGGGGATGCTCAAATGATGTGCTGTTAGTTGGTATACTCTGTGCATGCTGTCTCCACATTGCAGCAATTTCAGTGACAAAACATCTGAAGCACATCCGAGCAAGGAAACAAACAATCAGTAGGACTTGTTCAAAATGTTCATACATCGAGCCCTGCCGCAGAAAGCAAAATTCAAGTAATTGATCCCTCCCACCCCCCATATAAAGGTCTACAATTGCCTAAAGAGGTCATAAGAGGTAAGGCAAGGCAATTTTATTTATACAGTCAAACCTCGGTTTTCGAACGTCTCTGTTCTCGACCAAATCAGTTTTCGACCAAAAATTTCGATCTTTTCATGCCTTGGACGACGACCGAATTTCGGTTTTCGAACAAACTGAGTGCACTTGAATGCATCACTTGACTCCTGTCGCCTTCCTTACATGAGGAAGTGACGCTTCCTCGGGTAGATGAGGAAGTGACGCTTCCTTGTATAGCATTCCATTGTGAACAGACGTGTTCAATAAAGTTGTTTTTTTTTAAAAGAGCGTGGTTTCGGTTTTCGAACAAATCGTTTTTCGAACAGCCTTCTATAACGGATTATGGACGAAAACCGAGGTATGACTGTATGTTACATTTCATCCACAAGGCAACTCAATGTGCTTCACAGAACCAAAAGTATTCACAAACAGCTGAAGGCAGTCACCAGCAATAATTAAAAGAACGTACATTGTAACTCATTTACAAACAAAAGACAGAAGACATTTAAAATCAAAGTCAAGAAATTAAAAGCAGCTTTCCAAAATGACTGACATTGAAATTTTAATGGCGCGTGCCCCACCTTTCCACAAAGTTCCGCGGAAATCTCTTAGCTCACCGCGTTCAACCAAAGTCAAAGTGGACATGAACACAATAGCTCAACCTCCACCAAGACACAGAGGTCGCACTTTGCCTCGAGCACGCCGTTATCTCGCTGGCCATTGTCAAGGCGTCGTTGAGTAGACGACGGTGGACAGTTCTGGAAGTGGCGCAACACTCATCAGCACCCCTGACTCGCGTAGCCGTAGCCGTAGCCGTAGCATAGCCAGCGGTGTAGCACGCCTCTGCGACCTTGCCCCAGTGGACGCAGATGTCCGGCGCCACAGTCAGGAGTGTTACAAGTCTTCACCAGAAACTGAGGAAACACCACCCATGGTGATTCTCTCGTTTGGTTTCAGTGCTTTTGGCAGCATTCCTCAACCCATCCAACAAGCCACCCCCCCCCCCCCACAGCCTTTTCTATTCAGATCAGCTCGAGAAACACCCGAGGTTGAGCATGAATATGCAAATGTGACAACTCTTAAAGGCATAAAGTGGTCTTTGGGGTTGGCCCCTCACCATCCAACCTCACATTTCACCTAATGGATTAATTTTACGGCCTTGTCAGGACTGCTCTGTGCAATTCCACCAGAGGAAGGAGAGGCAAAAAAAAAAAAGTTTGACTAAATGAGCCTTGAGTAGAGTCATTTGTAGTGGTACCCAAATGGCAGGTGTGCTTTTTCAAGCATAACCTGGCTAACTGCGCTGCCAAGAGCTGCAAAGTGGCTCCTAGTGAACACGGAAAATGGCAGTTTTCCAGAAGAAAAAAAAAATTCCTTCTACAAATAATGTGGTGCGCACTGTATTCATCACAGTGATTGCAGCCAAACATGCTATCATATAACAGTTCATCAAGAATGAACAAAATCAATCATTCTTTCTTGTCACAAGGCCAGTGCTTCTCAATGATTTTTTTTCGTAATGTCTCCACCCCACACAAGGAAGAAGAATATATTTCGTTTCCCACCAACTCTCTGCCGCAACTATAAAATGCACCATTTGTCTATAAAATTCTTGTAAGTACACTTCTGCAGAGGCGCTAATACTTCTTGCGCACTCTCTGACAGTGAGGGCGCCACTGCTACTAGAAGTAGTGGATGTAGGGACAATTTCGAGTGTTAACCTGCCACGCATGTTTTCGGGATGTGGGAGGAAACCGGAGTACCCGGAGAAAACCCACACAGGCACGGGGAGGCCCAATGGTGTTCTTTGGGTTTTCCTGCAGATCAATTACAAAGCAAGGCTGGAGCCGGAATCGAACCCTACACCTCTGCACTGTGAGGCCAATGCACAAACCACTCGATCACCAGGCCACCTCTATTATCCATCCATCCATCCATCCATTTTACGATCCACTTTATCCTCACAAGGGTCGCGGGGGATGCTGGAGCCTATTCCAGCCGTCTTCGGGCAGTAGGCGGGGCACACCCTGAACACACTCGCACCTCGAGACAATTTAGAGTGTTCAATCAGCCTGCCATGCATGTTTTTTGGAATGTGGGAGGGAACCGGAGTACCCGGAGGAAACCCACGCAGCCACGGGGAGAACATGCAAACTCCACAAAGGACCCTGCACCACTGCACTGTGAGGCCGACATGCTAACTAGTCGACAAATGGGCCGCCTCTATTACCGTATTGGCCTGAATATAACACTGAAAAAGTGGGGGTCGTCTTATATTTGGGGTCTAGACGTTATACCCATTCACGACGCTAGATGGCGCCAGATATCATCATTGAAGCGAATGTTGAACTTGACTCCCCAGGCCAAAGTGAACCCCTGTCACGAAGAATAAAAATAAAAATAGCGGTAGCACGAAGAAGAAAAATAAAAAATAGCGGTAAGAAAGAAAAGAGAAGAAAATAATAGAAGAGATAACAGAAAATGGACAAACTGGAGAAAAGTGGGTCGAAGATCGGCCAGGTTAACCGGCAGCTGAGGAGAAGTTGTGTTGTCATTTACATTTCAAAAACCAGAAGCCATATTTAAATGTTCAGATATTAAGATTTGAATGAGGCAAAATAACATGCTCTTTCTCTCAAATATATTGTTATAATCATTTGTTTCACATGTACTGTAATTATTTTCTGTATAAGAATTAATTTGGTGTTCAAAAAGTCTTTTTTCAAACTTGAGTCTTGAAAAAGAGGGGGTCGCCTTATAATCAGGGCCGTCTTATATTCGGGCCAATACGGTACATACAGTATATCGATTAATTAATTAATTAATTAACTCAATGGTCTGCTGGTACCCACGGCCCAATCTACCACACAACGGTCGAATAAGGGGATGACTCCCCCACCCCCACGGGATACAGACATAACATTTCATTCCTTTTTGTATTTGTGAAACCCTGTTTCTACCATGGAAATGGAGACATTATTATATAGGCATCCAAAGCACAAATACTGCATTCCTAATTTGTCTCTTCATCATATCTTGTCCTTTTGAGTGTTATCAAGCGTGTGCACTGATTGTGCCGTTCACTATCGCACTGACCTTTCTTGCTGCACACCACTCTTTATTATCTACACCTTTTGTCTGACCTGGGCTTTTATTCTGTGACCCCGCCCCCCACCTTCCCACCCTCTTCCATTGTTCCAGGTGGATACCCTTCGCCATGTTATCAGCCAGACCGGCGGATACAGTGACAGCCTCGCTGCCAGCCAGATGTACAGTCCACAGGGCATCAACGTAAGTACGCCCGCACGGAAAGATGGAGTGTGCGTGCTGCCACCACACTCGTTTTGCCTCAGTTAGGCTGCTATCCAGCCAGTCGACCCCCCTCCGTTTTCGCTCCGGCCGTGCCCTGGGTGGCAGGCAATGAGGCAGCTAGCGGCCTGAATTCGCTGGACACGCTCCGAGTCTGTCGGGGGACATTAGCGTTAGCGTGGCACCTGCAGTGGACGGGAACAAGGACACAGGTGTCATCCGAGCACAACAATACTCTTCTACCTTGTGAACCGTAGTTGAACCCCTTCCCCCCAGCTTCTCACTTGCAGAGACTTTAAAGTTGATAATTACCTGCACCAAACTTTGTTAATTAAAATAAATTGTGCAACAATTACGATACGATTGCCACAAAACTTATGTAGATGTGATGGGAATGGCCCAAGAATGTATTTGAAAAGAGTCAACAGCATTTCATTGCGAGGGTATAAACAAATCTTGTATACAAGACGACTCAAAAATGTCAAACAACAAGAGGTGATTATCTATAAACTGCTTCTGAACAAAATTTGGATTTTTGTGCCTTGGTGGAGGTCTGTGCCTCACTGTGTGCTATTCTTGTTCTTAAAAAAATACATATTGTGACATTTAAAAAATAATCATTAAAAGAAAAATAGTCTCCAAGTGTCTTCACAAAGGCAAAGCAGCTTTATTTATATCGGGCATTTCATACACAAGAAAACTCAATATGCTTCACATACTTCCAAAACAACAATTAAAAAGCAAAAGAATAGAAAAACATTTAAAAGCAAAGTAGGGAAGTAAAAAGTAGTTTAGTAAAATTATGAAGAGAACGTGCTGCACAAGAACATGATTTTGGAAAAAATGATTATAGAAATGCTCTAAAAAAACCTTAATCATAGGTATGGGAGGGAACAAAAGCATAGTTTTGAAGCGGGGTTTAAAATCATTGACACTTGGTGCAAACTTCAATTCTGTTGGCAGTTTATGCCATGTGCATGCAGCGTAACAGCTCAATGCTGATGCCCCATGTTTACTTTGAACTCTTTCACCCGAGTCTGCTGACCTCAGTCTCTGACATTCAAAGGTTAAATTAGACACATGATAAAGAATTACAACATTGATAGTTTTCACACTAGAACTTCAAATCACTCATTTTTTTTGTTAGGGGGCAAGCTGTCTCGTACAAATGCAGAGTATGGCTTTCGTTACCATGACTACCGGACCAGAACAGAACTCAGGCATGGCTCCTCGGTGTTGCCAATTTAGATTGTTACAATCAGCCCAGTTCCCTCCCTGACGCATTTTCTCAAACAGACCAATAACAAAAGATTTAGTCGGTAGCTGTTTAATTTCACACTTTGGGCAGGCATTCCAGAGACCCACTTTTGTATACGCAGACAATTCATTTTCCATAACATAAAGAACAACCCGTTGTATTTTCTTGGTCTTAAAGGATCACAACAAGCTTTTGTAGGTCTTCTAGCTGGGCTGAGCCGGGCCAGGCCAGGCATGGCGGCGGCGGCACTGGAGGCAGTGTGTTAACATGTATATCCACAGCGACAGGCGGCGCAGCGCTGAACAGAATCAATACGACAGTCGCGGGGACAGAGGGAGCGGGGCTTTGGGCAAACAGTCCAAGCACATTGGCCCGATCATTCATCTACACAAACAGCCGCACTGACAAGGCTGCAACAGCCCTGGCGCTCGCTATAATAAGAACATGCACGCATGGAGATCACCGCAATGTGCAACAGGCACAACGGGGTGTCCCGCCCCGAGTCTCGCTCTCACCCACCGCTATTATCGCCCAATCATAGCAATAAAAGTTGATGTCTTTCTTTGGAAATAAGCTCGAGTGAAGCTAACTACCATATTTCAATCCATGAAGAAATGGATTGAAATATGGATCAAACGCCATACAGTTCATGTTTTATAGTATCACAGATCAAGGCATGTAATTTGTCCCGAATATACATAGAAGAGACATATGCAAGCTTTTTTTTTTTTTTTTTTTTTTTTTTTTTTTTTTTTTGGGCCCC
>CAAKHF010009826.1:0-12495 GCA_901007745.1 Hippocampus kuda | reverse complement strand
TGCGTTGGTGCGGATGTATGGATGGCTTGTGGAGTCAAAGATGAGAAAAGAGGAGCACCAGCACGGAGTGCGGATGCCTATTTGGAACTGAGAGTCACCGCTTGGAATTGAAATGGGACAGGAAAAGTGAAACAATATCTTTTTTTCTTCTTGTTTACTTTCAAACTTTCAAACAGACAAGACATTTTGAGCATGATGTCTCTGATCCACTGCTGAAAGGGCACTTTGATTTCTCTCCACTTTCAAATAACAAAACGTATGCAGGAAAAGTGGTTAAGATTGGATGACTGTCCATATCTTGTTATATTATTTTGTTATTTTATGTTAACTGTTCTGTAAAGCACTTTGTAACAGCTGCAGCTGTTGTAAGAGCGCTGTATGAACAAAAAAAGATGTATTGTATCAGAGTCAAAATTCTTTGGTGTGAACTTTTTGGTGTGACTGTTCCGAATTTGGAGAAAAAAAAATACCTTTATTCCATTATGAAATAAGGTTGTAACATTACTACGGCGCGACCAATATGGATTTTTTTTTTTTTTTTTTTTGAGGCCGATGATGATGCCTATTTTTGGCAGATGCTTGTGAAGGCTCTCAGTCGTACAGGAAAGTTCCATTGAAGAAAGGGTTCCGTCAGTCGTCATCTGTACCTGTGGGTAAAAAACAAAAAACAAAAAGGACGTTTCGCTTCTCTCACAGAAGCTTCGTCAGCGGTAGACAACTCTGAAGTCTCCGTGAAGACTCCGGGAAATTGTTGTGCGCTAAAAGCTGAGCGTGGCCTATTTGAGGACTGGTTGGGGATGGTTAGTCACGCCCCTAGGTGAAGAGGCCCATTGATATCTAAATTCCCTATCGTTGGGTCTTGACTAGGCCTATTGTTTGGGCTAGGGCTGAATAGCTACTTTCAGTTAGGGGCTAGGGGCGTGACTAACCATCCCCAACCAGTCCTCAAATAGGCCACGCTCAGCTTTTAGCGCACAACAATTTCCCGGAGTCTTCACGGAGACTTCAGAGTTGTCTACCGCTGACGAAGCTTCTGTGAGAGAAGCGAAACGTCCTTTTTGTTTTTTGTTTTTTACCCACAGGTACAGATGACGACTGACGGAACCCTATTTTTGGCAGAAGAAAATATGGACTACCGAGTCATCATCCAATTAATTTAAAAAACTCGAATTTTGCATTTTTTCCCCTTAGCAATTAAATGGCCATCATTTATAAGCAGATAAAACTGCGACAATATAACAAATAATTGGTTTTCTTTCAGTGGGTTTTCTCTGGGTACTCCGGTTTCCTCCCACATTCCAAAAACATGCATGGCAGGCTGATTGAACACTCGAAATTGTCCCTAGGTGTGAGTGTGAGCGCGGATGGTTGTTCGTCTCTGTGTGCTCTGCGGTTGGTTGGCAACCGGTTCAGGGTGTCTCCCACCTACTGGCCGAAGAGAGCTGGGATAGGCTCCAGCACCTCCCCCGCGACCCTTGTGAGGATAAAGCGAATTGGACAATGAATGAATGAATGGTTTTCTTTCATACATATATATATATATAATATTTATATAAATAAGGTTTCTTTTTTTCCAGACAATGGTCTGTTTTTAATTGAAGTAAAAAACTCTTACCTGGCATAATGTGACATCACAAGGAAGCAGTGACAGCTCCAACGAAGGCTGAAGTGACAGCCAAAACTGTCAGCCAGGTAAGAGTTTTTTCTTTCATCAAAAAAGACCATTGTTTGTAAGGGAAAAAAAAGAAACCTCAAACCTAATTCAATTAATAAGAAGACATAATGAACGTCATAATGCGAGTTTTTATTTCTTAACCCCACATAGCATATAGCAGCAAACTGTAGTTTGTGAGCAAAAGTAAAGTGATGAAAAAAAGATTAGATCACAAGTGTCAAACTCAAGGTCCAGATCCGGCCCGCCACGTCATTTTATGTGGTCCTCTGAAAGAAAATCATGTGCGTCAACTTGCATGACCTTGCTAAAATCAGTACAGAAATGTGAAATTCTTATGTGCAATAAATAAAGTTGAGATTTTGCAATAATTTTGTTACCCCATTTACACTCACTTGAACAATAACTGACAAACTGTTATAGTTGACTTAACTGATTTCAAAACTACTAATCCATGAATTTGTTGTGTACAAGTAAGAATGCAATGAGATGGTTAAATATTTTTGTGGTTTCACTGTCATAATGGCCCTCCAAGAGAAAACGTCCATAGTGTCAAAAATAAATTTGACATTCTTGCCCAACTTATTGCTTCCGGAGACCTGCCAGCAATTCTTCACAAATAGCAGAGCCACATTTGGCTTGAGGGAGGAAAAAGTTGAGACCTTCAGTATGGGTGGAAAATGTTAATCAGTAAGTCTGGATATGTACTTAGACTTTGGATGTGGAGGTGGCAAATTTTTTTGGACACAAATAGATGCTCCCAAAAAGGCACCACATGATCCACTTGAGTGATCGAGAAAGCTCAGGAAACCTGGGGGTCGCTTTTCTCCAAAATTGCCAAAATTTGTCTGCTCTTTCACTCATTTCCCTGAACTTGGCTTTTAGGTCAATACGCTGTATTTGAAGCACAGGAGGGGCATCTTGCATATCAAAGGAGAAGGGGTCGGTAAAAATTTGCAGAGTGTCTCTGTGCGTTCTGAAGTCTGCAAATCTCTGATCGAATTCTCTCCTGTTATTTCAAAATTGCATCAATATACAGTCACGGTCAAAATTATTCATACCCCAAGATGAGGAATAATTCTGGGCTTGACTGTACTTTTGACCACTGAATGGCATGCCACATCCACACTTTGTCTTGCATGCTGGGAAATGGCAACGTTTTGTGTGAGAGACACAACAAAAGTCAACTGCTACCATTATCCGCTGACCATTATCAGCGGAGGCAGTGGGACATTTATTTATAACATACAACCCATGGAATGCCGCCACGGGGGCGTTATTTACTGCCGTTTATTTTGTACTTTGGATTCAGCGTTATGTCTTGGCCAACAAAGAGGTTCCATTGACAATATTATGGAATCGGGTAGGCTCCAGGGTGGACGGGACAGCGAACAGGAGCTGTCTGAGTGGAGCCTTTGGAGGTCATTTCCCCTTGCTGGCAATGTCAACGGAACTTGAGTGTTCGTATTCAATGTGCAGATTCATCATGATAGAAATAAAAGCGGATAGTGGCAATCATCGTCGGCAGCTTACAAACAAGTAAGCCCATTTTGACTGATGAAAAACAAAATACAATCCCTATGACGCAGTAGGGTGTGCAAAGCACAGTTGATGCCCGGGGCGAGCAAATAAGCGCCAGTAATATTGACTTTGGCTATCTCCAAGTCAAACATGCTCATTTAAAACAGAAGGTGCAATTCCCTGATGGCTGTGCGAGCTCCATAGGTGTTAATGAAATATTTCTGTGCCACCATGCGCTGTGTGAGTGTACATCATTAAAGCCTCACTCATTCAGCCTTCAAATGACTTGTGTTTGTGGGATGGTCAGAGCGCTCGCTGGTGACGCTGTATCACACACTGTTCTTTAGATATTATGGGTCCACACAAGTTGTTCCTGAAATCATGCTAGCTTTGCATTGTAAGACTTTGTTTTGCTGAGGCCAATGTATAAAATTGTTTCAAAAACCAAGTCTTACATGAAATAAATCCTTCACAAATGTAAGTTAAAGATGACGAGCCAAAAGGTGGCAGGCCCGTTTAAAATTTAGGCTGGAATTTATCAAGATGGATTAATACTGGTTTGTCGTCACATCCATTTTAGTGGCATGAGACAGACTGCTACATGTACTTGAAGCACGTGTGCGTGTGTGTGCGTGTGTTTGTGTTTGTTTGTGTGTGTGTGTGCGCGCACGCGTGTGTCCATTACTTGATGTGGTACTAATTCATCATATCCTCGGGTAGAGCCAGTAGCACAGCAGGCCATCGAGACCATAGCAGCACTCGAAAGAGAGTCCAGGGCTGAACGCAGCTGCAAAACAGAAGCAAAGAATGTTTTATGATATCATGTGCTAGTACTAAGAATCTCTTAATGGTACTTTATGGGGAAAACAACAACAAATCATATTAATTGGTTGTTATTTTTTAACCACAAGTTATGGAATTATATTCCGTTGATAAAACACCTGTATAGGACATTCGTTATCATGGGTTACATCAAGGAACATGGCATGTGCAATGCAGGGCATCAGTGGGCGGAGACTTGGCTGAACAAACGCTCCAACTGGTTCCCCACCATAACGATAGACCAATCTGCCCTCTTCGTGGCTATCACCAGCTGACATGGCCTCTAAAATATTAAGGGTAAAAAAACACACAGGACAGAGAAGGAAAACCTTGTAGCTTTAATGACATCACAAAAAGGCTTGCCTAAATCCACTGCACACTGAGCAACGCGACAGCATGGGAGAAACTGTCGCAGAGTGCGCATAACTATGTGACGGGTTTATATGTTTGGCTGACCGCTGGCAAATAATTTTGCTGGGATTTGAATCACACGTCGATGGCATTGCAACGTTGCAGATGGCTAATCAAAAAGGACATTTTGCAGCATGTGATCATGAATCAATAAATAAAACATGACGTTTCGCAAACAAAAATTACACCAATACATATACTAACACATTATACATTGTTTTACAATAATATTTAACTATATTCATAGCTTCATATTTACCTGTAGCTAAAAAGTGACATGCTGTCCTTTATTCTCACTCATTTACACTCTGTTATGATAATTTAGCGACCAATCGACTTCGTCCTTGACTAACACGCCATGTTTGTTTGTTTGTGGTTCAATTAAATGATAATATGTAGCCCCTCTGAGCAAAAACAAGAGTAGCAGTTTTTGTGTAGCAATGAATCAGTGGTCAGTATCGCCAGGTGTGCGAATTTCTTTGCAATTTTGTATTTCAGTCGTGCTCAGTTGCATTGCTCACTGTGCTCGCTTTTTAGCTAGAGGGATACTTTATCAATTTTGCCATTTTCAGTCGTAAAAAGTTAAGATTTTGTCTAGAGTAAATTTGATGATTTGATGCCATTTTCATGTACAATTAAACACATTTTGCCACTTGTTGACTGAAAATGACATCTCAGGAGCTCAGCTTGGAAGTGTTACGATTGAGCCGTAATTGGTTGTTACCTGGCCCCTGAGCACGTGTTGTCAATCTCAGTTGACAAAAAGTGACAAAATGTTTTCAAATTCATGATACACAAAACACACACACAAAAAAATAATTGCTGAAATTTGATCAATAAGTATCCCTCTAAGTTTTTTCCAGATACAATGGCGTCACACAAGAGAGTAGTTAATGTTTAGTTAGTATCTTAATGGTTAATTGAATGCAATGTGAATACTACACTTGACAAGGACTTTTTATTTAGTGATTTGGTGGTGGTATAGTAGTAGCAGTTTTACAGTCCCAGCAATAAATCAATCTCCAGTAACGCTTGCTTACTTAGATTGGTGTTGCTTGAGCATGACATAGCAATCATGGCCTAGCTGCCAACAATTACCTTGCCAGTATTTCATCACAGCCACTCCCGTGGTGTCACATAGGTTTGTTTAAATTGTAAATAAGTTCATCCATGTACTTACCCGTTCTTCCTATGAATTTTCCATTTTCACTGGTTGTCAGAAAACTTTGACTCTCCATCTTCAGCAGTGTATCAGGATATTACAAAATGGATAAATGGTTCTTACATATTTACTTCTTATCCCATTTGTCTCACAGTTCAGAGGTTCTACCGTCTTGGATGGAGTTTTCATGTTCTCTGGGCTTCCTCCCATATTCCAAAAATATGAGTGTTAGGTTGACTGTGTACTAAATTGTCCATTGCTGTGTGTGAATGATTGTCCATCGAAATGTGCCTTGCAATTGGCACTCGGATGAGTTCCCATTCTACGTGAATGCTGAAAATAGTCATTTCATTTACATGTTGATCGTTAAACATCTGTCATAGCTAAATACTTCAGTAACTTATATATAAATACAATACTGTACCTCGTATGAGTGATGTAATCCCTAGATCTGTAACGAAGATGTTATCCAGTTCCTCACTGCCAGTGAAGAGTTCAGCCACCACATACAGGTTAGGGCGCACTGCTCTAGCCACATCGAGCATGAACTTGTCAACCACCACCACGAAGCAACACATCAATGTCCAAGAAGTCATAAAGTAATTAAGGTAGGAAAAAAGGAAGTGTAGGAATGAATTTATAAAACAATTGTTGAAGAGATGAAGCCGGTTAGTGACAACAAACAGATTGGGAAGAATCACACCACATTAATTCATGCAGTCCAAGAAAACAGAATGGAAGGAAAGTGAAAGCACACAAAACGCAGGGAAAAGGGAAGAGAAACACCACAACATTAGTTTTTTTGAACAAGTACCTCTTACAAGGCTGCTAATTCCCAGCCGATTCACAAATACATTGTCAATGATTTCGCTGCCTGTAAACAATTCGGCTATCAAATACAAATTGGGTCTGACCACTCTTGCTGCATCAAGCATGGCCTGGACAAAACATTACATTACAGACAGGGAGAAAAGAAGAGACTTGTAAAGAAGAGACTGGTAAACAGTATACAGCAGTTTTGGAGAGATTACTTTTCTTTTTATAAATTGTATGTCAATTTTTTTGTGAGCTAAATTGGATCAAATATCAAATGAGCATCTAACTCAATAGAACAACAGGTTTTCTATATTTTCTGATTTGAATGTCTCTGGTGACGCAGAATACTACAAGATCATCTTACCTCTGCAACATGTAATGGTGTAGAGTGGCAGTTATCCAGTCTGACCCCATGAAAATATTTGGCCGTTATTTCAGTGTATTTCTTCATGTGAGCCCACAAAAATGGGCAGTCTTCAGGTCCCTTGCCATAGCGAAGTTTGACACTGTCGCCCCAGCATATCAACTCCCGCCGAATGTAGACATTGGATCCTAAAGTAATCATAAATTAAGACAACAGACACAAAGAATTACAGTAAGCCGACACTCAACTCAACAGTATTTATAGAGCAATTTAACCCTGGAGAACCCACGGGGTCAAATTGGCCCCTATAAATTCTGCTACTCAAATGCTGCCCTTAAATCCCAAAGGGTCATATTTGGCCCAAATCCTAAATTAGGATTAAAGCATTGAATATTTGAACAAACATATACAGTATTTTGGTGTTCAGTGAACATATAGCAGTCATTTAATGTATAATTCATGATTTTCCAAAGAAGAAAAAGGTTCTTGGGTTCTCCAGGGTTAAAACAACCACCGCTCTATACAAAGTGCTGTCAACGGCGCAAATATCATATAAACAACAATAAACAATACAAATTCTTCATGTTTTTCTCCTTTCTTCTCTTCTAAATTTTGCTGCTGTAAATCGCAAATTTCTCCATTGTGACACAAATACAAGCTTTCTTATCATATCTTATCTTAAAACAATAAATCAATATCAAAGACAGTAGAAAGCACAAAAACAGTGAAACTACGATCAGGTCTGAGTCATGATGAGTCAAAAGCCAAACAATAAATAATGAGTTTTGAGAAGAGTTTTAAAGATGGGCAACGAGGGGGCTTGCCAAATGTTCAGTGAGAGGCCATTCCAAAGAGAGGGACCAGCAACGAAAAAGGCTCGGTCCCCTCTGAGCCTCTGCTTAATTCTTGGTACCTCTAATATTGTCTGGTCCGCAGACCTGAGGCACCAGGCAGATGTGGGGGCGCGGAGGAGTTCAGAGAGGTCAGGTGATGTGAGGCCATTTAAAGATTTGAAAACAAATAATAGGATCTGAAAAAGAACTCTAAATTGTATAAGGAGCCAGTGAAGGGATGCCAGAATAGGAGTGATGTGCTCCCTCTTACGAGTATTCCGGTGGACGACAGGGTAACCACCCTATGAATATGGGTTTTGGGTACAACTACTGGCTGTTGTTTGTGCCTATGCATCAAACAGCCGTTCCAAGCACCAACTCTTCTTGGAGGTCTTGAAGTCCTTGTAAAGGTTGCTGGAAACCGCTCCCACTGGGGACCCGCTTGTTACGTTGGAGGACATCAACGGTCATGTGGGTAATAACAGTGAGACCTGGAAGGGGGTGATTGAGTAGAACGGTCCTCCTCATTTGAACCCGAGTCGTGTTCTGTTGTTGCACTTCCGTGCTGCTCACGGAATGTCCATAACTCAACTCAATGTTGGAGCCTAAGCGTGTCCATACGTGCACTTGGTACCAGGACAATGAGTTAGATAATTGACTTGTGGTTGTGTCATTGGACTTGCGGCCACATGTCTTGGACACAAGGGTGAAGAGGGGGGCAGGGGTGGTGCGATCATCACATGGTGATGTGTTGATGGTGAAGAAGAATGAAGTAGATGGGATGAGAATCAGCGCCTCTAAATCTGACACAATGGTCCTCAGTCTGAAAAGGGTGTAATGCTCTCTCCGAATCGAGGAGGAGATCCTGCCCTAAGTGGAGTGGTACAAGTATCTCAAGGTCTTATTCGCAATTGAAGAGAGACGGGCGCATTGGTGCAGTATCTGCAGTGATGCGGACTCTGTATCAGTAGCTCTTGATGTCAGTTCACCTCAAGGTCCATCCATCAATCCATCCAACCATTTTCTGATCCACTTTATCCTCACAAGGGTCGCGGGGGTGCCTATCCCAGCTGTCTTCGGGCAGCAGGCGGGGGCACCCTGACCCGGTTGCCAGGCAATCGCAGGTATCTCAAGGTCTTATTCACAATTGAAGAGAGACAGGCGGATTGCTGCAGCATCTGCAGTGATGAGGACTGTCTATCAGTACCTCTCAATTCAACGGTCGACCTAGATGCCAATCCTCACGTATGGTTATGAGCTGTGGGTCGTGAAGCAAATTAAAAGATCCTGGATAGAGGTGGCTGAAATGACCTTTTTCTTCATCTAGGCTCTCCCTGAGAGATAGGGTGAGAAGCTAAGTAGAGCTTCAGAGTTGAGCTGCGACTCCTCCGCATTCAAAGGAGGCAGAAAAGGTGGCTCGGGCATCTAGTTAGGATGTCTCTTGTGTGCTTCTCTGGTGACCTTTTCCAAATATCCAACCAGGAGAAGGTACCAGTGATGACCCAAGGACACGCTGGAGAGACTATGTCTCCCGGCTGGCCTGGGAGGACCTCAGGATCCACCTGGTGGAGCTGGACAAAGTGGCTGAGAAAAGGGAAGACTGGGCTCCCTCAGGCCATTTCACCTGCGACCCGACCTTCGGTAAGCGTTGGAGAATGGATGGATGGATATTTTTGTTCTTACCATACATAGAGTATTCAAATCTAATGCTTAGGTGAGTGTTTCATTTTCAGATGAGGATCACATAGCCAATCTACTAGCCCTGTGGACTACTAATATGTAACATTTTTGAAGTTGTAAGAGTTTGTGTATGAATTTTGAACACGACTAATTATGTCTAATTGGTATCCAAAAATTGCTCCAAACAAGGACTGGGTCATTACGTTATTGTTTAGGATTTATGTTTTTATTTATAAGTTCAAGTTCAACTTTATTGTATTTATATATATTTTATGCCTGGTGCCGTGACGCTGTTGTGGTTTGCAAGCACTGCTCACCACTGGTGGAATTTATGGTTATTAAATGCCGGTCATTCTACCTGCTGAAGGAATTTAGTGCCATATTGCTGGAAGCTATATACATCCCACCTGGTTCAACAGCAGGAGAGAGGCTCTGTTTGAACTCCATCAGCACATAAGTAAGCAGCAGACAGCTTACCCTGATGCCTTTCTCATCTTGGCTGGGGATTTCAATCATGCAAACCCCAAGAGCGTGCTTCCACAACGCCATGGACATGTCAAATTTCCCACAAGAGGTACCAATAATCTGGACAATGTTTACACGACCAATAGAGGAGCCTACAAAGCCCTCCCCCTCCCACACCTTGGTGCCTCAGACCACACCACTCTTATACTAATGAAAGCATACAGGCCGCTGGTGAAAGTCATCAAACCGGAAAAAAAGCAGATATGGGTGTGGCCCGAGGGGTCCACAGAAGCACTCCAAGACTGCTTCTCCACCACAGACTGTATTTGTCGACGTATTTGTGTGAGAAGACATTCTCGGTTATGAACATAAATAAAAGCTGTGTGAGGACACGGCTAATGGACGATCACCTGCGAGACATTTTGCGCATCAATACCACTGCTTTTGAGCCAGACCTGCCCTTTGTGCTTCAATCAAGATCTCAATATCACCAGTCACATTCAGACAAACAAGTCATTTGTCAGCTGGCAATAAGTCTCTGAATAAATGTTTGTTAAGATCTACATCAGTCCTAAGTTTCATTCCAGAGTAAACTTTAAAAAGTTCAATCAACATTTATATTGACTGATATGTCATATTTCAAATTATCCCTGCAGTTGTGGATATGTGCATTGCTTGTTCATTTCCCTGTTGTTCGAGTCAAAATTTTTGTTTTGTGAGTATTGAAAAGTCATGGTGATACATTTTATGTTGCAATTTGCACGCAGGAGACTTCTGTTTCAGAAAACGTTGAGTGAATCTTCAGTTGCATGTGATATACCTGTTTCAAATGAACCAAAAGAAATGCTTAAGATTGTTGAAATTAAAATAAAAATGGAAATGTGAAACAGACTGGCTTAATAAAATTTGTTGAACAATATTGTTGGTCAATGTAAAGAATGTCAGCCAAGGTCGGCCCCCCGACATTTTACCACATAAAATCTGGCCCCCTTGGCAAAAAGTTTGGACACCCCTGGCATAGACGATGTCACGGTCACTAGAAATATCACCACTCGGGCCAATCAGAAGTCATGGCTGACAGGTGAGGTCCGCAAGCTCCTGCTGCCTTCAAAGCTGGGGACGTGGTGGGTCTTAGGACTTTTTAACATATTTATATATTTATGTCTTATGGAATTGTAACGTAAATTTTAGCTGTGTGTGTTCAATGCACTACATCTTTGCACTGTGGTTGAGAGAGGAAAGTAATTTCATCTGTGCTGTATGTTACACGTAGAGCATATTTGACAATCAAAGCTGACTTGACTTGACTTTATTGTCAAATGTGCTCTTTGTGCAACATACAGCACAGATGATTTTTTTTTTCCTCTCAACCACAGGAGAGAGAGGTTATGCTCAATGAAAGGTGGCTATAAAAAAATGAATGAAAATATTGAAAGTCAGTTTTTACAGTCAGGGTCACTAAAATATCATGGTTATACACGTATCAATTAACTTTCAAATGCTTTCAGGAGTCCTTTTCAGAACGACTAAAAGTTTTTAATTAACTCAGTCGGCATTTTTTGATGTCCCTTTGTACAAACCCAATTCCAAAGAAGTTTGGACGTTGTGTTAAACGTAAGAGAATACAATGATTTGTGTACACTTAATGAGTTTACCTGGCTCAGCAAAGTTGCGCAGAGGATCATCCCCCATCACCCAACCATTGAAAGCCAGGAAGTGACATGACTTGTCTGGTTCATCCAGCATCTGCATCTCATGCTCCAGAGTCATATCTTGATATGGGAAGGTGAAATACCTGAGAGAGGGGAAAAAAAGAAACAATTCAGGCCCTGTTAACAAACAATTACAATTTGTAAACTATGGAGAATATTCCAATGAACAATGCAACAAATACAGAGTTGCTGAATTCAGTATTCCACCCAGTCAATCTGAGAAATCTGGAAAGAAGAGTCCTGATCTGAGCAGTATAGCAAGGTGGCTGGTTAGTTCTGACACCGTATTGGAACGGATGTCCTTGTGATGTTGATACAGTGAAGCCAACGGCAAGGTCTACTCTTGGGTCAATTTTGGATATTTATTTTATTTCATTATTTTATACGCAACACTTTGAAGTCAAGATGGCACCCGAGTAGGCAGCCGTCGGCAAGTGCTCTCATGAGCCTTGCTTTTTTTTGTTGTTTTTGTGTTTGTTTTGTCACTTTGTGTTTGTTGTTACGTCGTGTGGACCTGATGTGGACTTTTTTCAGCATTTTTGGCCACGACATTCATCAAGGAGGAGATTCTGTGCTTGGTGGTTGCGCCTTCTCGGCAGCATGGGTATACCAGCACTGTATTTCACTGGGAGGAATGTCGGCGCCATTTGACTGTCGTTGCTGGACAGTCCCGGGGCATTTGTGTCTTGCGCCTGTTAATGGGCAGCATTTTTCACTGCCCCGCTTTGTTCAGCGGAGAGATCGGTGCTGTTGAACGGTCTGCGGCTGGATGGATGTAAGGCTTGAGGAGCCGACGATGAGAAAGGAGCATTAGCGCGGAGCGCCGATGCGGATTTGCAACTGGGAGTGGCGGCTTGGAGTTTGAAGCGGATTACGTGGGACAGGAGAAGTGAACTAATCTCTTTTCGTCAATGGACGCTACAGCTTCGTGTTTGCTTTCAAAACTTTGCTTGTAGCAGACGTGTGCACATTTTCAGCATGACGTCTCTGATCCACTGGTGAAAGGACACTTTGATCCTCTCCTCTTTCATCTATAA
>CAAKHF010009820.1:36854-48031 GCA_901007745.1 Hippocampus kuda | reverse complement strand
CCCCCCCATATGAAAAATGGTTAGATATATGTTATGAGGTAATATTTTGGTCATCTTACTCAGCGCATGCATCTATCCATTTTTTTATCCTATTCCATCTTCGATATCAGGGCCATTTCCATTGAAGTGATATGAGTGCTTCGTGGTAAATTAATCTGAACTGTCAGTCAAATACAAGCATTATAACCCACCCACCCCCAAAAAAATAGAAACTACTTCATCAAGCATTTTACATGTTTGTGCCGTGAAAAACTGTAATGCCTCCAGTGGCTGAAATATATCCCCCCAGGTCATCGTCGGGCTTTTCCACACTCAAACAATGAGGCACTCTAAAGTGGCCACTCCAGCCCAAAACCCCGGTCCACACTCTGGCTGTCAAGTCAGACAGAAATAACCTCCTCCTCGCTCTTCTGGCTTCACAGCCAACAATGAGGCACTCTAAAGCAACCACACTAGCCCAAAGAACCGATCCACAGCCATCGATGCAAGCAAAGGCACTCAATTTGTTTAACATCAGGTTGGATGAGATCAGAAATCTGGTTTCGAGCCTCCAGTGACGTTAACGATGGGGGAGGATGCATAAACTTGGACTCTAGACATTCAGCGTCGACGCACCCTTTTAGTTACAGCCTCTACTGTAATACAAGCTACTATCTGAGGAACGACGGTGCATTTCCTGTCATCTCACAACGTTCCTATACTACACACATACACGCCGCAGCTCTCCAACCCCTTGCCCCCATGAGTACTATACACACATATGTTGATATTACAGAACAACAATCACCATCCAACATCATGTCCTTTGCTGAAAAATATCTCCGTTTTTAGTGTCGCCAAGGGAGTCCAAGGAAAAGCTTGTCCGTGCGCCATCAGCAACTCTCGCTTCGCTTCCTTCGGAGCCTAATTTCCATCGGATTTTTTTTTTTTTTTTAATGGCAGCAGATGTTCTTTTCAATCCCACCTGTCATCAGGGACCGACCATCAAAACACCATCAGGACCCTGCTGCTCACCCCAACAAATACGTGTCTAGAAAGCAACACGTGCGGGGGGGCCCCCCATCCAGTCTGCCGTTTCACCACGTCATCATTTTTAGGTTGTCAAATGACATTTTCATGATTTTTTTTTTTTCTGATGACAAACATCGCAAAAGAAGGGTGTCAACCCGTGGTTGTTTCACGTTGGATTGAGTGAGAGACAGTGGCAGGAGGCGATGTAACTTTGTGACTAAATCGATTAGGAGAGAACTTGACGGATGGGATTTATAGGCGGCCCCGACGCGATGGAGAATTCATTTCTCCGGGAGAACGTGCCCCCAACAGGTTCATCCGTCTTGGCGGGAAATTTGGCAGGTTCCCCAGGGTTGGGAGCTCAATTAACCAAAGGGCTCAGGCCGTCAGGGGGAGAGAACAGCTCTGTCGAGGAACACGCACGGAACGGTTACAGCCGAAACCAATATCAAGAGATTAAGACACGGAACAAGTGAACGATGTATCCATGACAACATAACTTACTACAATGGTAGAGAAAGCAGCAAAAATCTCCGCTGAGCAAAAGAATCCATCCAGAAATGTGGCTGACAACCGCACGTGTTGAAATGTGGTCATTCATTCAACCCAGACATAAGCGGCTCTTCTGAGCCAAATCCATCCATTTTCAACATCGCTCATCCTGAACAGGATCGCGGGGAGTTGCTGGAGCCTATGCCAGCTGATTTCGGGCAGAAGGCAGACTACACCCTGAACTGGTCGCCAGTCAGTCGCGGGGCACATGGAGAGATAAACAACCATTCACACCCACATCCACACAATGCCACTGAGTGGGAACAAAAAAAAAAAAAGTCTCAAACCAACCAAGCATCTTTTACCACCATATATTCAAATTAACGCACAAGCCTGCACAGAAAACAACATGATGTACAATCAACAACTGATTTGCAAAACCTCCTTCCGCACACAACTAATAAAATGAAATTAAGATGTATGCTCATGCAGACATTTACATGTCGACCTACATGTGCACCGCCAGCGCAATTTATTTTTTTAATTAAATCCTATGTAAGTCATTTACTTGGATCAATTTGAAGTGATATTAGATTCGTGTGGATCACAGTTTGCAGCATATTTACAATTTAAAAATACTACGAGAGATACTGACTCGCCCTCATAAGGTCCTTTTTGTAAGCTTTTTCGGAAATGTTTGAGACACACCCAAAACATGGTCCTTAATTAATTAGAGGCTTTAAATTGTCCTTCGACACACACAGAAAAATGGAAATCTAACAACAATCTGCTTCTTGAAACGTTTAAACCCCCCGCCACGCAATATTGTTATAATACGACAGATGCACAGTTTATATTTTGACCGTCGTTGAGTCACATTGTGTCAACAAAACATTTGACCCCAATTTGTGAAGCTGCCATTTATGATATCAAGCACCTTGATTTGATAGAGACATTTCACAAAATTGAACAACTTTAAATTTCAAGTACTTCCCCAAAGTCTTAAATTGAGCTATGCTGAGTCAAATCAACGTTGTCGAAAGTGGTTTTAAATATCGTGAAGTAACTGAGATTTTTTTGCTTACCTGCGTGAGATGTACTAAAATTGAGTATCCAGGTATGGTCTCCGGTCGCGATATCTCAGATTCCAATCCTTCATCCCGTACATCACAACTTGATGATTTATGAGGAAAGAGTTGCTCCGCGGCCTCAAAATCTGCCCCGGTACCGCTGCCTACATGCTAATTGAAAAGCCATCCATCCATGCAATATGGCAATCGTACGGAAGACGATTGGGGCCAATTAAGAAAAAAAACTATTTTGGCAAAATTCGCTCTTTTACGTCACTTTCAACTCGAGCAAGTCAGAATTATTTCTTAAATTGAGAATTCTGACATTTAAGTCTGAGACACGACTTTCGACTTTCAAGTAACATTTCCAAAATAAAAGCTGGCAAAAAACTGGCAAAAAACATTGCCAACTTTGTGTTTGTTTTTCTTCTTCTTCTTCTTTGGTCCTTATCCTCTTCCGTACAATCGTCCACCCAACAAGAGTATTGTAGGAGGAAAAAAATAAGATACGACCCATTCAGAGGCAAAACTGAAGTTTCAGATATGTAGAGCAGGTGTGCAAAACACTTTCGCCAACAAGGGAGTTGAACTGCATGCACTGCTGACCACAACATCTGTCGTTTTCGAGGCTATGGAGGCGATTCTTTTTTTTTTCTTTCGGAAGCACCGCGGTAGTTTGCGCGGTGAGTGACAGCAGATGATCAAGTGCTTAAAGATGAGTACAGATGGAAGCGGGGCCAGGGTTGGTCTCTGTCAGGGGCAGAGTTTCAGTCCCA
The DNA here is from genome assembly GCA_901007745.1 of Hippocampus kuda. NCBI lineage: Eukaryota > Metazoa > Chordata > Actinopteri > Syngnathiformes > Syngnathidae > Hippocampus > Hippocampus kuda. Next base: position 44,682 of record CAAKHF010009820.1, on the reverse strand, counting down.
CGTCTTGGTGGCATATGAGGCATGAGAAGCAAGTGGGAATAGTTTGAGAGCATTTGTGCGCTCGACTGCAGAGACTCAAGGTGAGCCCCGGCCTGACCCATTGCCACATCCCAGGTGAAAACCCCAACGAGGTCTTTCGGCGTCATAACGAGCTTCTAATTGGCAGTTCACTTGTCCCTGAAGGTCAGAGTGCGTGTTCCTGTGCCAGCAGCGGGAGAGGCTGCCACTTCCTGCCAACAGCCGTGTTACGCCACTCACGAATATCCCTCTGTGCAAACAAAGTCATGAAAGGACAAGGGAACTTGGAGCAGAAGCAAAAAAGCAAGAGTTTACTGAGGATAAAGGGGAAAATGCAAAGTAGAAATCTCCCATTTAAAATTATTTGTCAATTTATCATGATGTCACTTCATGGAGACGGCAATTATAGACTTGGCTTCCCCCTTTATATATATATATTATATATATAATTTTTATTGATTTTTTTTTTTTTTTTACAATCCTGGTGTTCTATGCGCTCACCCTCATCTAAACACGATATTCCGATTCATTTTGCGTTTGTAGAATATGAATTAAGCAGAAGAAAATCCACCTGCTTTTATCCATTTTGGGGAGTGGCCATTTTGCTTTGTACAGCCACCTGTCATCTGAGGAAAAAAAGAGCTCAAACTCACCCCTGACCCGAATGAGGGCAAGCAGTGTCGACAATGGATTAACAAGCAACCTAAATATATTCATTTTAAGAAAATGAAGCAAGCATTGCACGAAGGGTGAATATTGTGAAATGATCTGAAATAGCTATAACTACTCCGAAATGGAGGCATTTGTTGTTTGAAAATATTAAGGGCGGTCAATGAGTCAGCCCTGCAAAAAAATGTCAATAGATGCTGCTATCTAGTGGCATTTTTGCTGCAGTTCAGCTAATACATTCTAATCTAAAGTGCCCCCTCTTGCGACTAATACTTGGTATTGCAATTGCAAAGCTACCAAAAAATATATATGTACAGCTGAAGTGCGACTCCTTGACATGTAGGCGAAATAAATACCCACAATTACGAAACCATGATATAAATAATTGTCATACATTCGGTGTTGGTGCTCAGTTTCTTTCTGTATTATGTACATTCAAATGAAAAGGCATACAACCAATAAAGCACCAGTTTAACCCTGGAGAACCCACGGGGTCAAATTTGGCCATCATTTTACAAAGAAGAAAAGGGTTCTTGGGTTCTCCAGGGTTAAAAGAACTGAGCCACGTAATTTAAAAAAAAAAAACATCCATGTTTAAGAGTGTGAAGCAAAAATAAGAGACATGGTTGAGTGCCCCCCGAGGTTTAAAGTAGAAATTACAGATAAGACCCCTAACATTACAAAATGGCTACAGAACACAAATGGAAAAATGTATGCATTTAAAATGCATATTTACACACGGACAGCAGTTAAATGAGTGAATTCCAGGGAATGTGTTGGAAAACAAATAAAGAACAGCACTCTACAACACCAAGACAATCTTTTGAAATAGACATGGGGGGGGCAGATAATAAGCATCCAATATTGCTATATTACAAATCAACAGGAGGCGGCTTGCTGCGATCTAGGATTCACAAAGTGATGTGAGGCGATTCTGTTGGAGAAAGAGAGAAAAACGATTTTAAAACAAATGGCGCTCCGATCACTATACATGTGCATTGTTTAAACTCAATAGGGGCTCTTCTAAACAGGCATCGTCCCGCGATGTAACGTGTTAGCTCTTGGGCGTGTAGCGTCAACCTAGCATCATCCAGATATGGTGGCGATACACTACCTGCAAACTGCGAATGCTCCTCGAGGCCGTTTCACCCAGCAGGGACAGGTCCACTGAATCCACCTGACTGGCCAGCAGCTGAATACTCTGAAAGGAGCCCCACAGGAAGGTCATCGCAAAAAAATATTCACAAGGACATGGCAGCCATTTTCTTTTTTTGACCGATGTCGCCTTGGGAGGCAGATTTTATTTAAGGGCAGGTTCTAAAGTGCACTCACCTCTCCATTCCCAACCGGGACACTGATGACAATTTCTTCACTGGCGGCTGAGATGGGGGAGCCGTTGACGGAAATGCTGAAGACCCTCTCTTTGTGGCGAGGAACTCTCACAGCTGGAGTCTTGGGAAGCCTGAGATCGGCAACGTTTGAAAATTGAGTCAAGCGTTTGGACCTTTGGCCAAACGACATCCTCACAGATGCAGCCGCGAGCAAACGCCAGGTGCGGTGCCACACGTGGAGCAGTTACCTGGGGTCAAAGCGTGGTGTGATGAGGGGAGTTGGGCCCATCAAAGAGGAGTCCAGCAGGGTCCTGGCAGGAGTCACCACAGGATTCCTCGATGATCTAAATTTAGAGAGCATGTTACTCAAGACAATACTATCTTGTAAAATATTTTTTTATTAATTGAACCCCCCCCCAGGATGTACTGAAGGGGATATGCGTGTCATTACTATTATTTTTTTGTGTGTGCACTACAGCCAGTTATTTTCCACACATAGCGATTAACTGGAGCACAAAGTCACAAACTCATTCCTGTCCTACCTTCTGATTGGTGCATTTTGTTGGCTGACTGACAGAGCTCTGGCTCGTTTTGATGCCGTCGGGGGCTTCCTTGAAGTTTTCCCCTGAATGCAGAAGAAGTGGTTACAGATAGACACTGTGCACAGATGACGTCTGGTGCATGTCAATCAAAATGAGCAAATCACCTTTTTCAACGTTCTGGGTGTGTTTTCATCATTCGAACTGGATTTGGTTGCGGCCTTCTTCTTCGACACTGTGTGTGTGGAGGCAAGCAATAAAGTCATTGCGTCTGCTTTTAAAAAGCATCAAGAGGCTAATTCCATCTAGTTTTTTTTAATATTGATAATACATAATCTCATCTCCACGAATATGATCTAAAGGTGACAAATTATGGGAAAATATATTTTTAATTGTTTATCTACAAATACCGGATCTATCTTCGCGACCAGTTCTGCACTTCCGCAACACAGTGGAACAGCGCTTTAACATTTCCTACTGTGGAGGCCACAAGTTGCTTGATTTGTCACATAACATCCTCCTATCGTTGCCAAAAGTGGTCGATGGAGTCGTTAGGTTGGCAACACTCAATTAGCACCTTAAGTACAGGAAGCAAATATTAAGTGCAGGGTATTTCTTAACCCTTTGTGTATTTACACCTAAGAATGACGGGGACATCAGGGAACTGTTTTAAATTGTGTCCATCATAAAATATTGGGGGACAAAAAAAACTACTATCATACTTTTCTTGACTGCTTTCATGAGAACTGCATGGTCTTCTGCCACAACATTCTCCACAATTGCTGCCTCCTCTTGCCTCTGCGAACAGATATGACAGATACTCTAAGCAAGGTAAAAAAGGAAGACGAAGCCCGGGACGCTTAATCGCAACTCACTTTAGCATCATCCGCTTCCGGGGACTTGAGTTTCTCGACCTCTGCAGATAGACAAGGAAAACGTTGAATTGGTTTTCCATGTGTAAACCATTATTACACTATAGTGTGTGATTTTTTTCTGTGTGTGTGTGTGGGGGGGGGGGGGGGTTGTCTAACTTTGACAAATTCTAACAATGAGTAAACAAATGATGGCTGACAATAAGAAGTATTAATGATATGCAGTACTACACATACTGAAATGTTCCATCCACGTCATTTTGCGAACATTGGCTGGGAGCTTAATGAGTGCCACATTATAGCTGTTGCGAAGATCTCTCAACATCTGGATCTTCCTCTCTTGCAGCTGTCCAAGTCTTGTTTTTACTGTGAAAACAATATTTTAAATTAACGAAGAAACGTCAATGGACACAAACACTAAAGAGTGTAATCCAGTGGACAAAAAGAAACAAAATGACAGTGATGGGTACGCATGATTCCGAATAACTGTCTAACCTTTCCATCCTATTCAACATATTTTTACCTTCACTGTCGAAATCATCCAGAAATGCTTCGAGTTTGACCATCTTGGGTGGTTTTTTCCCTTGCTTAGTAGGTCTTTTCCTGGGAGCCATGACTGGATGTAGAAAACAAGCAAAAGCAAAACGTTTTAGTCGTAAACTACATAGCAAATAAAGAAAACATTGACAAAATAGGCTACCATGAATATGCAGCTAAGTCGTTATGCTCCTTTGAGCCGCATGGAAGTTGCAAGATATTTTCGACTTTAGCATTTAGATTCCGATCGTCCAAACCGTTTCATTCAGCCAACTAAATCTACAATGTTCCAACAATTCAAGTGTTGTAGGTTTATAAGCAATATTACCTGAACTTTTATCGCTGACTTTCCCCTTTTAAATTGCGTTCTTTATGACCAATTCCTCCTTTCAAGGCGGTTTGCAAACCGTAGTGTAATTTGAAAACCCCGCGGGGGAGGGGCTAATACCCCAAATGCACCAATCAGCTATCGATCTTTGATGTCACTTCCCATTGAGAGCAGGCCAATGAGAGTCCAAAACGTCATCTATTTACAATGTCTGGCCGGAAATCGGCGAAAAACCAACATGGAACCATGTGAATTGTAAAACAGGAGCGACTTGGGTATTTATTTTAAGAGTTGATTTTTTTTTTTTTTTAAAGGGAACCTGATAGAAATGTGTTGGTGTCTATTCGATGTGCACCAATTGTTCAGATCGATCCCAAAATGTCGAAATCTGCACTATTAACCATCCATCAAGCATTGAGGAGAAGCTTCCATAGTCTGGAAAATAACCAAAAATTGTGGAAGAGCGTCTTATCAGAGTGCATCCCTCTGATGGCATCTCTAGAGAACTTGGCAGAGCAGTCGCGGGCGCTTTCCAACGTCCAGATCTCCAACACGCCGCTCAAAGACTTTCCAGAAGTGGAGGAACTGCTGCGTTTCAAGCTCTCGCAAGCTATGGATACGGTCTTGTGCAAACTCCATGAAAATATGTAAGTAGATATGCGTCACTAACAAAAAGAACTGTACAAAGATGGTGGTAAATGGTCAAAATTTAATGCAATCAAAGACAGTGGGTGACCTTCATCGTTGTGGTACTTTGCAGTGTTAAAGGTTAATCAGTGTTAATGATACAAGTGCTATAGAAAATTGGCGGTGTCATGTGCTAGTTTTACACTCCTGTGATTATTCCCCTAACTCTTTCTCTCAGGGCTTCACTCCAGTCACTGAGAGACTCTCTGACAAACCAGGTCTCGACAGTCGTCCAGTTGCATGAACAAAACACAGACACTCTAGATCTGGTCACAGTAACTGAGCGTTCAGCCACCACCCCATCAGTCGTCGACATGCTGGAGTGGCTGCAGGACGCAGAGCGTCACTATCGACAACAGTATCCTCTTGCCGATTGCTTGGATATGGAATTGTATCACGTAGTCTGTTGTGCCCATCCTCAAATCGTGTATTCAGATTCGTGAGGAGGAAGACTCTGCTGCACGCACTCAGTTCAGGCAACCTCAACTTTTTGGCAACGGCTACAAAGAAATGGAAAGAATTGGACACTCCCGGCGCAGAGGATCAAATCTCAGGTTGATGTTAATTATTAGTTTGTGCTGTTAACATTGAAAGAATATGGGCTACACTCTCAAGTGCATTGATGTGAGTTCATGTCCTGTTTCGTGTGAACGAACGACCATTGAAATTGCCTTGGTTGCATGTCGGATCTTGCTTGTAAGGCTCATGAACTAATCCCGTCGTTGTCCAATTTCAGATACACTTTGCCAAGTGTCCTTCTTCGTGGAGTCGAGCTAAGCTGAGGGGAAACGGACACGGGCACAACGCTCGCGCTCTGCGACGGCATGAGTGCAAGTTTCAGAAGAACCAATACAGAATTGAGAGATTTATTCACCAGATCGATAACAAGAGATAACAATAGGGTCTTGTTTTGGAACGATGAGAAAAGCTTCATTGTGTTTCCTTTATTGACAAAATGTCTCCCAATGAAATATATTTAATCATACGGCACACAAAAGGACAGGGACACACCCACGTAGAGGCTGTAAATGACATAAATGAAATAACTTGTTAGCAAAACATAACACATTGAACAAGCATCATAGAAACCTGAGTGCTTTTTTTTTTATGCTTTTTTTTTTGCAGAACACAAAAGTAAATAGGCAAACATCAATATAGTCACTGAATAATTGAATACCTTATTTTTTTGTCATTTTGCCATTGCTTCTCGACAGCTGGAATGTCTTCTCTCTACACGTATTCTTTAAGCGGGAGACCGGTCGACGTGATGGTTTTGGGGAGGTTGGGCGCAGACGCGGGCGAATTAGCAAAACTGCGACCCGCGTAACCCCTGCGGTACCTGCCGGCCCGCTGCGCGAGGGGGCACGTGCTGCTTAGCACAGCTCCGCCGATCATCAAAATAACCGCGGCGGCCCAACCCAGATAAATGGCCTGCCCGAGCTCACGTTTATGCATGACGGGCACGTTGGGGTTGTAGAAATCCTGAATGACCGTGTTAGCGGTCCAGGAAACTGGAATGAGAACGCACAGGCCCGTCAGGATGAAAAGAATCCCACCGGAGAGCGCGATGCCCGCCTTAGCTTGGCGGTCATCTCCGGCGCAGGTGGTGCACTTCATGCCGCAGCAGGACACGGTGCAGGAGAGCCAGCCCATGAAAATGGCCAAACACATGAGGGCGCGTGCGGCCTGGATGTCGGGAGGCAAGGCCAGCATGGAGTCGTATGTCTTGCACTGCATGTGACCGGTGGTCTGGTAGATGCAGCTCATCCAGATGCCCTCCCACTTGATTTCTGACGTCAGGATGTTGCTGCCGATAAAGGCCGACACCTTCCACTGAGGCAGGGCCGTGACCGCTATCGCCATGATCCAGCCGGTCACGGCGCAGGTGAAGCTGATGAGTTGCATGCCGGTGTTGACCATGGCGACAGCCGAGGTTTGGCCACACCGTCGGAGCCGAGCGGCAGTTTTGAAGGATGGAAATTGTTCTCTGGTCTTTGTCGGGATTAAAATCTCCCGAATGTATTTATTGGCTCCCGATCTGCACCCAAGTGACTTCTCTCAGCTCACAGTGTCCCCTTCCGCCTGGCATCCAGTTGCTGCATCGACCAAGCGTAAATCTCCCCGCCCACCCCTTCCTGACTTTCTCCTGGTATCAGACATCCATCCGGTGAAAAGGATCACAGTGCCACACACTTTCTCCTCATTCTCATTCCTGAGCTTGACTCAATGCATTATTGAGTAGGCAATAGCTGCGCGGCCACCTGTGGCAGCCGTCGGATGCAGGATTGATGCGGGCGCAGCGGAATTGAAGTTCAGCAGGATCTGGAAATTGGTCTCAGCCCCGACTTTGCTCGAGTGGAATTTCCAAGCTGCCTTGTGTTTCAAGTTTAACAATCAGACTTGAGTGCGAAGCTTTACCTTGATGGGTCCGGCTCGTACCTCATATCAAGCAAGGTTAAATCTGCCGCCCTTATTTTGGATAAAAATATCCACGTCGTCTTGTGAGCAATTCCCAAAAGATCTTCGAGAAAGGTGGAAAACACGCAGCGTGGACTCGTCATCTAACGTTGTTGCTGTGCAGATAACAAGCACTCTGGGCTCCAAGCCTTGATGAAGCCACTTCAGACTTCAGCTGCCGCTCGGCTTGACCCTTCCCCCCTCCTTCCAACCGCCTCGAATGCTAACAGGGTAGTCCGAAAGGGGTCAGATTCGGTGTTGAAATAGCAGGTCGAATGGAAGATCAAGTGTGACCTGCCGTCTTCAAATGTGGGGGGCGCAATACTGACCGTGTCCCCCATTCACATGGATGCAGGGGGGGGGGGGGGGGGGGGGGGGGGGGGGGAACAA
>CAAKHF010009820.1:24195-36834 GCA_901007745.1 Hippocampus kuda | reverse complement strand
ACCATGACAAAGGGGGGGGGGGGGGGGGGGGGTCGAAGGGTAGGGGTGGGTAACAAAAGGAGGTAGAAGTGGATGGATGGTTGGTGGATCGCTTGATAACATTGGGTCCTCGACAAAGGAGACGTACGTGCAGTTTCACGTCATGGCACATTTCTTTTAAAAAGGAGCAAAAGGAGGTCCAAAAGTTGCTTTTTTTTTAACACCACAATGAAAGTATGAAGTCATTTTGAAAATAGCAAAAAGTAAAAACGTCGGCCGTTGTACCCTGACCAAAAAAAAAAGGGGGGGCGGGGTTTGAGACCCTGCCATGTGATTTCTCCACGATTGTGATGGAATTGTTTTTTTTAAGGGTAAAATATCCAACATAAAAGGCATTTTAAACTTTTTAAATCAATACTGTTCTTCTCCCCCACTTGCATTATATACACCCAACCTCCATGCGCTCATGAATTAAATATGACATGATGAAGATCTGTGTTTCGGGTTTCCTTTCTTCTGTCGCACAGCTCACCGAGGTAACAGTGGTCATGACAACAGGTTGGGACACAGGGAGCGGGACGGGGGCGTCAATGTGAGGAGGTCTCCATTGTGAGATTTGTGGGCCGAGAACGCCCTCTAGTGACAAAACGGATGCACACAGAGGCCTGACAGAGCAAAAATGATCAGAAGACACAATGTTACGGGCATAAAATACCAATTTATTACTTTGCACATTAACACAAGAGTTCCCTGCAAGCTAAAAAAAAAAAATGTACTTGAGCATTTTGTAATCGCAATACCGTGTGAATGGCCCAATACAAGGGAGGGGGCTCTACAACATGCCCCAGCTCAGCTCAGAAAGTGTTGGACAGCTCCATCCATTGGATTGAAGCATTCCAATACTTTCTATTGCTATTAGAGAATACTGACAAAATTGTAGAGAAGAGCTAAATTGACCCCCCCCCCTTCAAAAAAATAAAAAAAAAATACAAAGAACTCCATTAAAGATAAGTGATATAACAAAGCGATCATGGGAATTGAACAGCTTTCTCCCCATTTGGGACAGAAATAACTTTTTATTTCTAATATGCGACTTGTTAGGGGATGGGGGGTGTTGCCATGGAGACAGGAGACGCCCCCCCAAAAAAAGAGGCTCGGCCACAGGTACAAACCAGGAAGAAGACAATGTGGAGGATCACGACGAACTAGGTAAAGAGGAGAAGGGGGTGCTCTTAAACTGGCCCTTATTTGAACAAAGTACCTCGTTTGAATTTGAACATGGCCCAAAGAGCAGACCCGCCCTCCCCCCCACAACACGTCTCCGCCTTACAAAACAAAATTGACATTGTGTGGGAATCTTAAACAAAAAACAGATATTGCTAAACAGTTTCAACAAAGTGATCAACATTTACACCCAAAAAGATTGATTTTTTTTTTCTTTATCCTTATAAATATGATTCAAAACTTTTTTTGTTTCCTTTTAAGTAGGAGAATAGTTTGGCATGCAGGCAAGCAAAAATCTAGTTAATGAAAATGATCTAAAGCCTATAACTATACCACCAAATGCACATCCCCACTGATTGATACAAGCAAATGAAACGTGGTGGGGGAAAAAAAAAAAAAAAAAAAAAACTAAAATACAGGGACGACAGTAGACCAAAAACCACAATGGCAAGAACGACAGCTTTGTTTTTCCTGCATTTTAACCATCCAACTGGGCTATATTGCTTTTGTGCTGTCATTTTACAAACAGCGCACGACGGTTAATCCGACTTTGCCTTCGGCGAAATATTCAATCGGCAAGAATGAATATTAAACCACAGCCCCCATTTGCCTTCAAGTGCCTCCTTTCACCCCGTTCCAAAGTTCCGGACAAGCCTCCCTTCTCTCTCGGCTTGAGGCCAACGCGCACGCCGTCAACAGGTAAGTGCTCAAACTCATTCCGAATAAACCTGCTGCTTTACGGGTGGTTTATTACAAAAAGGGTTTTACCTCGAGCTGTACCCCCCTGATGAGGCGTGCGCGGCGACTGCCAGCCCGCGCACTGTCGGCTTTCCAGAAGTAACGCTCGGAGGGCGCCGCTAGCGCAACAACTGAACGGCAAGCAATGCTTTCATGATGTGTTAAGGGGGCAGTGCTCACACTAAAGTCGATTCGTTCAATCCAGTGTTTAAAAAAAAAATTAATGAGAATGAGAAACTCACACCTTGTATAGCAAAGACTAAGAGTTAAAAGGGGTAAACATCAAATACAGTCATTGAAACCATTTAATTAGAAAAAAAAAAAAAATCTCTGCCTATTGCAAACCGCTTGAAAACAACCCCACCCCCAACCACCCAATCTAGCTCCACTACAAGTACGATCCCTGATTGTCTCCAGCCAACTGGTCAAAAACCGGCACACAGTGACACACAGAGGCAGATCTGTTTCATCACTACAGAGTGCTACACAAAAGCCCCAAATTGCCACGAAGCTTCAAGCTGTCCTTGGACCAACAAAGGAAGCATGAGTTTATCCATCCCAGGGGGAGGGGGTGGGGGGTGCCACATCTCCTCGCCATTAGCCGGGATGCTACAACAAAATTCCAACCGCCCTTGACCTGCAGCCCCTGAACTACTTGGAAAAAGATTCACCGCAACTGACTTAAAAAAAAAAAAAAAAGTCAAAAATCACAACAATTACAACACCGACAACCACATCAACGGTAGCACTAAATTCTAAACAGTTGGGGTTTTTTTAAAGATAACCACAAAAACATCCTTATATTAAATTTTTTTTACAAATCTGATTTATTGATTCGTATGTATAAATGCATAAAGGTAATAGAGATCGAGAGTGTCCTCTGTTACTTGCCTAGCGTCCCGGGTCAGTGCAATGAATTGGCCGTCATTTGGAAATGAGACCTCAAAACAAAAAAGTATATATACGACTGTTTTCTGGCCCTAAAAATTACCACTAAAAGATATTTATATATATAAAAAAATTCCAGCAGTGTCATAAAGTCTTTCAGATAATCAGGTCCAAAGAAAAATCCAATTTGTCACACCGCTGATACGACCACTGTGCTGCAGTTTGTTTTGTTTTTTTTGTCGCCAAACAGGTCCCGACCTCCGACATCACTGTCTCAGATGAAATGTCACGCACAACTGGAAATCAATCGTCGCGCGTGTGCAAATCCCGCCCGTCGTCGTCAAGGCGTTACCCGATGTCAATCAATACGTGACCCAGGACTGCTAGAAATCCCCCCACGACGCCTCGAACGAGGCCTGCTGAAGTCATTTCTGTCAAAGCTGCTCTAGAGATGTAAATATACTTTTTATATGTACTGTATGCGTGAATAGAAAAAAAACAACAACAACAAATCTGAGGCATATACAGCAGTTATCTCCTCAATTTCCCTTTACAATTCAGTGGCCTGCCATGAAAAGCATGTGGACACGCAAACGCACACACATTCAAACCGACAGCACAACGTATTTACAGAGACGCGCACGCATACACCGGCTACTCGTTCGCAAGGATGGGAGGAAAGTAGGAATGGGTATGGACACCCAGGTCACCTCGTTTGTAAAAGACTCAAGGAGGAAAAAAGTTAAAACACACTCATAAAAAGGAAAAAAATATATATCATATATGTATATATATATATACTCATTCTCAAAAGGTCAAACCCCCCCTCCATCTCCTCATTTGGAGTTCCCTCCCGACCACCCAATAAAACCCAAGACCTTGTGACAGATTTTGCCCTGGTGGGCTTTGAGGTAAAAGTAGATCAGAGTCCTGCTTAGCTGGGAGAGCGAAAGAGCTTCGTCGACGCAAGTGGTGCCGAAATACTCCGTAGCTCAGTGTATCTTAAAAATACGAGTGCAGACATTCAGATTCATAAAATGAAATCAAACACAAAATAATGGCTCAATTAGTAGTAGTATGTATGTGTCTGGGGTTTTTTTTTTCATTTCATTTTTCTCTGCGCATTGGAAACCCCTGCGGGTTTGCAGTGCTGAATTGCTGGTTAGGACGGCGACTTGACTCGGGGGAACACTGGACTGAGCCTCGTTTCATTCGAAAGCTAGTGGACACAGAATCCCGTCCAAAAAAAATGTCGCTCCGATGCACATTTGAGGGGAAATGGAAAAGTGACTATGATGAGAGGGGACGAGACGACGAGCAAAAGACGAGCGGTGAACGGATTTGAAAAATAATAATGAAAAATACAGACGGGATTGGAAGTCCAAGTGTGGACGGGCGGATAGGCTCCCAAGTTCAGGCGAAGTACATGGTGTGTTGGGTGTCATAGTGGATCTGAACCGCCTTGGCCAAAGCTTGGGGGTCACGGCCGTTACTCTGGCCTGACACATGGCTACCCTCAGCACTGCAAGACAAAAAAAAAAAAAAAAAAAATGGAGATAAATGTTCGTCTCGCGACACCAACTAACAATTTCCAACGTTTTTGCAAGCTCACCTGTCATGGTCTTTGTCCACCAAATGGTATCGGGCGCGGAAAGCCACCAGCCTGGCGTAGTAGGCGGGCGCCGGGATGGAGACGGAGCGCGTGCAGCGGACGTACGTGTGGCAGAGCTGGTAGGTGAGGAGCTGCAGCTCATCGGCCGTGAAACAGTTGTCGTCCCACAGGACGTGGTAGTGGGACGGACGGCTGGTACCCTGATGCGGCAAATGGATTTGACAGTGGTACCTTGACTCCGAGTTGACATCACGTCATCATCCATGACCAAAAGTAGCACCGTATCATATGAACTCAAAACGGAATTGCGCTATAAATGAGTTTTTGGAATTTACAGTTGATTGCCTCACCTGAATTCCAGCGTGGCTGCACAGATAGAAATCAAACTCCGACGGATGTGTAATGGTGCTGTCCACTGTGGTGCCAGCTGGCACGTTACCACTCTTCCCAACCTAAAAGTGACACACGGAAACAACACAACTGTTTATCATGTAGTTTTACATGATAAAATGAATGTTCGACATAAAAATAAAAAATAAAAAGTATGCAAACAGTTCTGACCCTCTCAGCTTTGTCAGAGCAGAAAAGACGCGTGTGGTGGCGTTTCTGCACCACAATGTAGGTAATGCCGGGCCGATAATCCTCCTCCAGACTGATGCACGCCTTCCTGATGGCTATCAACTCCGGCCATGCTACCTGAAAACATTAAAAAAAAAAAGTGTAAAGGGCTGTTCTTAAAAAAAAATAAAATAGAAAAAAATCTGAGTAGCAGTGTTAATCATCAAACAATATTTCCCATGCACTGCATTTCAATATCCAGTTTCCTATGTGAACATTTTTTTATCATGTGGAATTACAATAGGTTCTATAATAACCTGGGAGTTTGTCTTTTTTAAAAAAAAATAATAATAATCATAACTAGTCATTCTAAAAACGGCAAAATTGTAACCGTTCACCAAATTTCCAGAAATTGATCAGCCTGTGGGAAACATTTCCAGGTGTGAGCATCGGTTAGGGGTGGCCGAACTACAGCCCGATACATGTTAGAAGATCTTGCAAAAAAGGTTCGTCGGATGACTGCAGATGCACTCGCCACTTTCAATCCCTGCAGAAACTTTATCAACTTGTCTTTTATACAATGCATGGGCTGAAAGATTTTTTTTTTTAAACAAATCCTTTTTCTTTTCACATACGCATGACGCTCTCCCCGAAGTTTTCTTGAAATGTTTTCATTCCACAAGGCAATCAACTATTTCACTCAGCAGAAAATGATTGGTGTGATTTGCTTTGTAATCTTTGGTCATTTCCCTTTTAAACGCCGCAGGTGTAGCTGATAAATAAAGCAGTTTGAGACTCATAGCAGTGATCTAAAAACAGTCAAAAGGAAAGCATATTTTCTGCACTCCTCCACGCATAATTAGGAACACGGCAGACTGACGATGTGCGCAATGCGGAACCTGTTTCATCTGGCCTTCAGACACACCGCCCCGGTAGTAGATGATACGAGTGGGCTTGAAGCGTGTGGACTTGTAAAACTGGATCAGGAGCTCCCGCACCATGTTGGTCAGATCTTGGATGACCTCCTGACTGAAGAGCTGCTCCTGAAGAGACCAGAAAATCTTGTCGTTTCCAAAGACAGGGTGACATTGCTTCCGTTTTTTTTAAATAATAATAAAATAAAAAAGCGCTTACAAACCTGGGACATGTCTTGACGGGACGTCTGGACTCTGACTGTAGCGCAGTAACGGCTGGGGTGGCCATCCATGCTGCCCACCACCGCCGCTATCGACGGCTTCTTCCCATCACCTGCTGGAGGGTGAGTGACATCCGCACCCAGGAAGATGACGGGTTGCTGGAACACGGACGGCCTGAAAAAGTCAAAACACACCCCCCCCCAAAAAAAAAAAAAAAAAAAGGACACGGATGAGCGAACAATTCTTTTCATATTTGCATGAAACCAAGAGAATAAAACGAAGAAAGGCTTCCTCGACCTCTGGTGGGGCACGAGGACGTTGTTGATGCCTCCCAGCTTGGCATTGATCTTGAGGCAGAGGTTCGAGAGAGTTTGTGGGGACGTCTTGACCACATTCTTCACCTGAACACACTGGGTGGCCATGCCGAGGAGGGTGTCTCCCACCCGCTTCACCTCAGCTGCGGAGAAGAACCCACAGGTTGCCAAAGCAAAAATTTTTCAGCCTCATCTAGTTTTACGTCGTGCAATGGGGCAAAAGAAAAAGAAAAAAAAAATGGTGCGCTTACCGTAGACGGGCGTTTTGCCCGGCAGGATGACAACAATGAGCTGCAGACCCACATAGGACATCTTGAGGTGCTTGAACATGGGCTCCACACTGTCCGCTCCTTGCGCGTATTTACAGAAACACGGCTGGCCCTGAATGGGCATCCCGGCATCCTTTGAGATCTTACGCAATTGGTCGGTGAAGCTCCTACCAAAATGAAGCCGGGCTCATTAGCGATCAGCAGAAGCCAGCCGAGGCTCTCCATCAAGCGCCAACGTCGTCGCCCGGACTAAGCGTGCCTTCAAGCGCACGAAAAGCTAAGCAAGCGACGTTTCTGATTTGATACAGTCTGGCACTCACTTCAGCAGGTCCTCTCTGCACTGTTTCTGCGGCGCGAAGCAGGCCACGGCCCAGACCTTGATCTCGATGCCGGCGTAGAACTGCTTGCCCCTCATGTCCCACACGCCCTGATTGGGCGTGGCCACCGTTTTATTCTGCGGAGAGAGTCCCTACCCTCTTAGTCAACCCCCCGGTTGGACGAACCGATACACGAGGTTGACTTGCATGAAGAACGGAGCGCGTTTTACGTTTTGTCTTCCAGTCAAATCCATTCGCATTGTGGGATGACTTGCACACACAATATCTTCACTAAGGTTGTAAATCCAAATCCAAAAAGCTTTCTACTTGGTTAACAAGCTTTACCAAAGTCTATTAAGAGCCTCGTAGGCCCCTGAGCAAATCACCCGAGTAGTTAATCGTGGCCATTTGGCGGCAGCATGGGCGAAGCATTTCTCTAATTCCGAAAGAAATACCCGAACACAGACTTGGATTGAAAGTTTTAAAGGACAAACGTGGTATCAGTGAAGGATTATGTCGAAATGAAGTCATGGAGTATGTCACAAATGAGCCTTTCCCAGATCAAGTGTGTATCCAGTGACTTTAGGCAGTATTGTTTTTCACCCCCCCAGACAATTGAAAGAAAACAAAACAGCATAGTTTTTAAATGAAAATCGATACAATTCATTCATAGCAATGAGAAAATTTTTTAAAAAAAGGCTTTGACAAGTCCACATTTAAAGGTATTCACTGGAAGCCGATTAGATTTGCTGTCCCAGGTGGCAAACGGCCAAGCGTTCAACTGAGAGCGGAAGAAAAGAGCGCCGGCGGGGGTTGAGCACTTCAAACAATTTGAACGACTGCAAATCAAGCGCAAAACAAAAAAAAAAAAAAATGGGGAAATCCTCCCGAACGCTAATAGAGAAATCAGGATTACGTTTTGTGTCAGCAGAATGTCAGTTTTATTTCCTGAATGAAAGCCAAATTGACCCTCAAGTGGCTTTAAAAAAAAAAAAAAAAAATTGCTGCTGGCCACGTGCTGGGAGATAACAAGTCTCATCGACATCCCCGTGGCAACGCATTCATCTCACACCCACTTCCTCGCAATCCTTGAATCCCCATTCAGCCTCTCTTACCAAAGAGGAGCATCGTGCTGGGTTAAGTTGACAGGCTCGAGTGTTCAAATACGGACGCAAACATCTCAGCATTTCCACATGGATGAGCACGAGAACATTTGACAGCCAATTTTCGTTTTCAAGCACGCGATTTAACGTCCTCTCTCCAGATGCGGGCTGGATGGCTGAATTGAGATTCGGTGGGTGAATCAGCAGTCATTTTGTGATTAGACCAAAGCCACCCATATCATAAACCCACCGCCCCATACACGTTAAGAAATTAAACTTTGTGTACATATTAACATATTTACTGTCTATTAAATCAGTTATTTGCGCAACAGCTTGGTCCTCAATGTGGGACTAATAAAAGGTCCTCTTCTGCGTTTACAAATAACATACCATAGCTCCACAATTAGCGGCGTATTAAAACGATACCATTTAATGCATCATGTAATCAAGTCAAGTCAATTAACGTGGAACACGATGGAGCACCGGCACGCCCTCGCCAACTGTTAGTTTTTCACATGGTGCCTTTGGAAAACTAACCCCTGGTAGCGAGGATCTGCACACTGAGACTGCTGAGTTGCACCACAGGATTCCCCCGCACGCAGGGCTAGTTCCAGGTCTTGCAGGGCAACTTCATTTAATCGCTGCACTCGTCACCGCATTTTCCGCACGATAAAGCGCACCTTCAATAAATGGCCAGTTTGCATATGTAGGGCGCACCGCATTTTAAGGTGCAGAGAACAAAAGCCACAATAGTGGCTGCGGTTGCGCTATGCATCCACTAGATGGAGCTATGCCAAATCTAGCTTTATTTATATTGAGCTTTCACAACCGGCCGCAGCTGCAACAAAGCGCTTGAAAGAGCTTTGAAAATACTACGCCCAAGAAATCAGAATATCGATCTATTTAGAAGGTACATCGATTTATAAGGCACACAGTCGATTTTTGAGAAAATGGAATGCTTTCAGGTGGGCCTTATAGTGCGGGAAATACGGGAATTCGTTTTTTAAGGTGATGTTAGGCCCTTGATAGAGCCGTGTGTGTTTATTTTGATTCAGCACGAATAAGGCGCGCATGAATAATCGGTAACTCAATACGTTAACTCGTCCTGCAGACCTGGAAAGACAAGCCCTTCGTCCAAACATTCGCTGTGACGTAACGCCAACCCAGTTCATTCATCATTTGGCTCGTATGCCCAAAAGTGTCGCCCCGTCCCGATACTCACCCTGCCACAGTCCCTCCCTGCGTCTGTACTCACCCGGCCCCCATACTGTAGCATGGGCGCTGGGAGCACTCGTCCAGTCACCTCGGTCATGTCATTGTGCACCACAATGCCAAATTCCTTCAGGTACGGGTCCGGGCCCCCGACCATGCTGTTGCTTTTGACCTGGGCGAGGTGAGGATAAAGAGGCGGGGGGAATATACGGTAATGTGGTTACTTTGTGTTCGATGCACACGCAAAAAAATTTGACAGACTCCCCCCGCAGATCCAGTGGCAATTCCAAAAATCTTCACTCACCAGTCTGCTGATCTCTTCTTGTCGGTCAGGGGCGGAGCGTGCGGTCGCTTTGATCATAGTGGACGTCTGGTTGTCTGTCAGTTTTTTGATACAGCGTTGTCCAGCTACGATGTTACAGACCTACATTGCAAGCGCCCATACAAAAAAAAAACAGTGAGCGCTCATTCAGAGAGGGCTTTTTTTTTTTTTTAAATGATGTTTCAAGTGTAAAAAGAATCTCCTCCTCACCTCCAACGGCAGGTAAGTGTGCTTCTGTTCCTGCCCGACTTGCAGACAGGGTAAATGTGGATACTTGAGCTGCAGATTGTACTTCTGCTTGAAATACTGAGCGACGGTGCACTCCATTGCCTGGCCGTTCTCAAGCTGTAAGGGGAACCTATCCAGAAAAGGACAACGCGGATCAACGGCAAACAAACAACACGGTCCAATTCGTCTTCATGCAAATTCGCAAAACAAAACTGCTTGAGATTGGAAGTTCGAGGTGACGATATCTGGAGGTCATTTACGTTTGGTGGCTGGCTGGCCGGCGCGTAACATTGCACACGCGATACTTCCTCTTCATCTGACCGCAGTGTGTGACCTCCACTTTCAAGCCTGTTCAAACATGAAAAACAACGCAAAGGAGCAGGATTCAATTTCCACAAACTTTCCAATGTGCCAGTTGGAAATACAAGAAAATCTTGACCGGCGAGGATGTAATGTTACATGTGTGCATCTTGCAAATGTGAAATCCTTTCACATGACACTATTTAGCCAACGCTCACCTCTTATTTCCTTGGTAAATTTGACACGCTGCGAATCCGTCAGGGGTTTGGTCTGTTCATTGATGTTCTGTATATCCAAAACTTCGCACATGAATTCAATCACGGGCTGAGCACGGTAGAAAGCAGTGGCCGACACTGGGAGGATGAGAGAGACGCCATATCCAAGAGTCAAGAGTAACCATTCATTAGTAGCTACGAGCAGAACAATTTCGTGCATGAAATCGTCGCGGGGGGGCGAGGATGGGATCGAGTGGAAAAGGCAAAAAGAGGAAAGCGTGATGTTTATGATGTACAGATGATTTTTTTTTTTTTTTTTTTTTTTTTTAGGAGGCTTCGGACAGATTGCAGTCAGGCTGAAGGTCTAATTTCAAGAAAAATATTTGGGTCGAAATAGTGCATCGAACTTTCCGTAATGGAACCGCCACAAATCTTGTACACACATCAGGCCGATCTTCATAATAGACCAAGCGCAAAAAGACTATCGAGCTGGAGTTACTCGGGAGGTTGCTGGAGTACAACAACCAACTTTTGACACGTTTAGGAATTGTGAAGGTACAATAATTGTTCACCTAAACGTGAAGCTGCGGTTAAGCTACATTGGGGACTTTTAATTTAATTAAACTGCATTTGTGGGAGGTGCTGAAAAGACGATGTAACACATGATTAAAGAAACTACGTTTTTGCAGGAAAAAAAAAAACAATAAGATAAGATAATCCTTTATTTGTCCCACACTAAATCACCCTAATGAGACATTTAGAAGATTTCCCTTTTTCACAGTAATTGTATTGTGAAATCTGAAGTCAGCCACAGAATTGCGGCACAGGTTTACCATCGATGTTGAGCATCATGTTCCACATAGCGGGACGGACGGACTGGTGGAAACCAAACCACACTTCCCTGCCTCCGCCCAAAGGATGGTAGTAGCCCTCGGGAGGGGAAAAAAACGAGCGGCCCACCGGAGTGTATCTGTGGAAAGAGACACAAAGAAAAAAAATTGCAAAAAAAAATAAAAATCCCTTGCACAGTGTGGAATCCAGCTGAAGACTCCTAAACGGCGAAATGCAATCAGAAGCGACATGTACTGAATGACGTGTTGTAAACAGACAAAATAAATGGAAGACCTCATGGAAGGGAGATGCCGCGTGATGACATCCAGAGCCTGAACCGAGTCCTCCGGGACTTCGTTCAGGTGACCGGACAAGGCTTCAAGGAGCATCTGAAGACTGACCACGGACACCCACTGCAGGGACACCTTGAAAGTTTGATCTTTCCCTTCGCCCGGTAGGGTCACCTCCAGATCCACCTAATCGTGACGGAGAAACTTTAAACCACACAGCAAGGAGATGGGTGACAACAGTAAGTCAAGTCATAACTGCCAAAAGGGCAGAGAGGAGGATTAAGAACTCGAGAGTGGTGCCTTATGAGTGCCCCGTTGACTTGTGTTTGAACCATTCTGAGTAAAAGGGGAGCTCATTTGAGAAACTAACCCTGTCTCTTCCGATTGGCAGTGGATGCGCCGTGTACATATTCCTCTTCCCGTCATAGCCAGGCTGTCGGTCTCCAAAAATTTGCATCTTGAAGTGCCGCACCATCGTGTCCACCACCTCTCTGGAAGGCAAGAAAATGGGTGTGATAGTGATACTGGAAAAATCATCACGCAATCCTATTGAAGCGGGGGGGGGGGATCCAACTGTATGCAAAGCTACCTGTTGACCCTCCGCGGCCGCTTCTCAGGCTTGATGTCAATATCATAGTGATAGACATCAATCTTGGGAATCTGCACTTGGAAGTGGTTGGCCAGGAGACGGATGGGTTTCCCCACCGTGCCGAGGCCGGGACGCCGCGGAGGCTGGAACAGAGCGGTAGGGGCAGGCGGGCCTGGAGACAGGAAGGAATAGCCATTATGGGAAAGCACATTGACACACGCTGCCCAGGACATGAGAACGATTGCAGTGCAGATTCTTGGGGGGGGAGAGAAAAAAGTCATACATTTTTAATCAAGATGCCAAACTTCAACTGTCTCAATGGCTTGTTCACCATTTCATCAGGGTCGCCTGCGCTGAAATAGGCACGCGCACGCACATAGAGGCACGGTGCAAAAGTGCCGCAATTGATCCAGAACTCTGCCCCCCCCCCCTTGACCATGTGGGTCAAAGAGGGGGCCGGCGAAACAATGCCCTCCAATTATCAGTCAGCCCACCCCCAGATCCACCCAGACAT
>CAAKHF010009820.1:5368-23775 GCA_901007745.1 Hippocampus kuda | reverse complement strand
GGGGGGGGCTGCTTAATGCTTTTGTCAACTGCCAGCCTAATGTGGGGGTCCCGTTGAACTCCATGGAGCCACACGCTCCAGTTAACAAGTGAGGCGCGAGAGCACAGACAATCAGGACCCCATTGCCTCCCCCAAAACACAGTCGCCTGTATGCCCCGATCAAGAGCGGGCCCCGAAATGACACCCTCCTCCACACAGCTACGCACTCCTCCAGCATAGTAGCGGTAGTTTGATTGCTGCCTTGCTATTGTTACCTTTGTGTGACTGTCTGCGCGTGACTCACCCTTCTTGACAATGCGCGGTGCCTTTCTTTCCCCGACGTGGCCTTGATCGAGCCACGATACAGTCTTGTCGTAACATGAGAGTTTAAGTAAGCTCGGCACTCGACTAGAAATGCGCCGCACACCTCCACATATTCCAAATTCTGCCGGGGTATAAAAACATCGAAGCCTCAGTGTGCATTCGACATCTTCATTTACATGAAGCATAAAAAGAAGAAGAGCTTCAACCTATCTGTAGCTTCCTCGACTGAGACTTGGAAAAGTCCAGCAAAGGCTCATCACAAAATATGACCCCAATAACTAGTTGACACTTTTTTTTTTTTTTTTTTTTTTTAGTACTCCAACCTAAGCGAGTCCCTATTTAGAATGAAAGTGAAACCCACTTTTCCTGAACACAGTCAATTCGGCAATCTTTCTGCTGATTTTGTAGTCAGTGCGCATCACTCAGCTTGCATTTAAACGGCCACCTAATGTCCAAAGACCACCGGAGGAAAAAAAAAAAAAAAAGCTACTTTACCGGTAAGTGGCACAGTTCTGCTCTGAATCTGGCTTCCATCGCCATCATGGGGAGTGTAGGCGGAATGGTGAGAGCCATGCAAACACGCCGACATTCCGTAGTCCGCTAATGGATTCAACAAATGACAACGGCGATTGAAAGGTGTGCATTTTACTGTCACTAAATACAGCTTCCTATTATTTTGGGAACCTTCACGATACGAGCCGTTTTCCCACTTGCATGCCACTGAACTGCACCCAACAGCACTGTTTGGTGGTAATGGGGCTAAAAAAATATTTTTTTGTAACACTTCTGACCCTCCCCATGCATTTACAATGTATTATGTTCATGTTGATGTGTCCCTGGTAACCACAGCGTGATGAAGCAGTTGGAGAGCCGAGCCTCGACTGAGCACGATGATCGGACCAGGTGATGACTCAGACTGAAGCGATCTAAGCGGCCAGGGCACTGATACCCACACCTGCAAATACCTGGATTAAGGAATTGCAGCTTCATGAGATCCAACAACAAAAAAAAAAAGCAGTATCCAAGTTCTGCCCTTACACTGACAACATATTGAAATGTTCTATTTTCATTGCAAATGAAGCCATTACATTTGGAGATGCATTAAAGTTCACTGCCTGCGGAGGATTTTAAAGAGCATATCACTGCAAATCGTCACACCAAAACATGATGTGCAATTTGAAAGATATAAATGTGATACAATATTATTTCGTGGGGCCAGAAAGCACAGCATGAAGCGCCTCTGTCACCGAAATGCACAGGTGCCGTCAGTGAAGGGGTGTTAAATCATTACGTGCAGTGCCTGTCAGAATATTTTGACTTTCTCCTTTATTCTCTCCTCCCATTACGGCAAACTGCCTCTGCCTTGACCACCACACCAAATTTTTGTGGTTTGACAAGTAATACAGAGCAGCATACTATATGTGGAGCCTCAAAACCCATTAGAGCAGTGGTTCTTAACCTGGGCTCGATCGAACCCAAGGGGTTCGGTAAATCGGTCTGAGGGGTTCGACGGAGACACACCCGACTCAAGATGTCAATTTGGTATGACCCGCCCACTTGGCAATCGCTGGCTGCGGATGATCGCATTAAATTGCTTGTCCAATCAGTGCTGTGGGAAAATTTTGTTCGCTCAGTCTAAGAGTATGTCATACAAGTTTTTAAAAACCTACACTTATGCCATGTAATTTTATTATTTTTTTCTGTTTTTAATAATTTTTTTACAATTTTTAAATGTCTTGAATTTGTAAAAATAATAAATAAATAAAACATTTTTATTTTTCAAAAATGAAGGGTTCGGTGAACGTGAATATGAACTGGTTGGGTTCAGTACCTCTAAGGAAGTTAAGAACCACTGCATTCGAGGGTTGCAGGTGTTCTCGTTGCAGCACGCCTGGAGAGGCCCGGCGCTCATTTGCTTGACGTGCGGGTTGCCTACGCTCATTTTATTGTGCGATGGTCCACTTCATTTGCATTCTGCTGCAGGTTTTCTAAAATTGTAACAGTGCATTATCCGGTTTGATTACAATTTTGTGAAAATCGGAATAGTCGAGGGAAACAAACATGATAAAGCTTCCATTGGTGTGTGTGTGTGTGAATACACACACCTGTGGATACTTGTCCAATTGACTTTTTTCCCTCCACATTTCCTCGGACATTCCACAAAACCAGGATCTGTTAATACCTTTCCAATTTTGACTGCCCACAAAAAAAAAAAGCACACCAATGCTTTACAGTCATGCGCGTTAATACATTTTAGAAAACGTTGATCTGCTCTCAACAAAGCAGTCTATTACAAACAAGAGGAAGGATGTGTTTATGTTACAAAAAAAAGTGGGTGGGGGGGAGGCATTTGCAGCTTGCAATTGTTATCGCCGAGTGTTAGGGTGCACGCTTCCTTGCAATAACTGCACAGCCGGGAAGTGGCTTTGTTATCATATAGCAGATGAGTAACATGGAGCATGCCTGCAGCCTTGTGATGGTGAAAAGCGCCATCCATCCAGTCCCGCTGTGTCTTCACATGCGCATGGCAGCTGGCCAGGCAGAGGAGCCCGACGCAATAACACGGCCACTAAAATATCGCCAGCGAGTTGTTAAACGTCTTAGTTTTCCTGGGCAATCTTTGCCTTTTTTTTTCCTCCCCTCTTTTCTTGTTGGTGACGGATCTCGAACGAAGGCAGCCCCGGAAAGCAAGCACGCTGTCCCGATGGCGATGGCTCAAAAAATAAAACGGCTCGAGAGTAAGGGTGGGAAAAAAATATGTGACACGATTGACTGAACGTCGGCCAGACGGCCTGTTGTCACTGTCCAAAAACATCGCGGTTTTAATCGAAATGAAGAAACGTGTGAACACACTACGACGCGGAAGGAGGGAAGGAGGTCCTAGTTAAATCCCCACTCACACAATACCAGCTCCGACACGACGAGACGTGCGTGCCTCACATAAATAAAACCACACGGGCATGGCCGCAGAACACACACAATACACACGCATTCGACGTTCGAACACCCCACGTCGATAATGTCACGCAGAGAGACACGCGGGGTGGGTCTGTGTTTGTTTTCCGTCAGTGCTTCGAGGCCTCAGAGCAGCCGCGGCCCCCAGTGAAGTCGCACACCTGAGCCCACGAGTCGCAAGCGCGGATCTCTCCGCGTAATAGCTCGCCTCTCATTTGTCTCATTTCTTACCGGGTCCGAGCGCTTCCATTGCCGAGGCCTCTCTCTCCGACTCTGTCCCGGCCTGGCGGCTCCGTACCGACGCTGAAATTGGGGGCGGTATCGCGAAGCTTAAAGTGGCTAATTTAAGAAAAAAAATGGAATAAAAGACAGTGAAGAGTGGCTGTTGACTGGGCTGGCTGACCCCAACTACTGATACTGCCGCTTCTGGCGTTGGGGATTTGTAACTGCGCATGCGCGAGTGGGAAGCCTTCAATTGTAATGTGCGCATGCGCGAGCTCATCAGGTGCTCATCAAACTTTAATGACGGCAGATAACGCTAACACATAATCGACAATTAGTCGTTTAAAATGTCGATTTTAGCTTCATAAATCATAATATAAAATGAAGATTATCTTAAGAACTGGATGTAATTCTTATGCATTTTACAGTCAAAATCAGATTCATCTTTTCAGCCAAATATGTTAAAACAGGGTGCGGTGCCATCATTGTATGATTTATTAAACTTTGTAACTCCCTTTGTTGTGGGCTATTTGAAAATAAAAAGATATTTAAAAAAAAGAAACTTATGTTTACGCCCATTTTTACCTCAATTATCAATTAAGATTTGTGCACATAGAAATAATAATTAGCAAGGTGTCTTCTGTGATCGTAGTACAGATCTGTTATAAAAAAATAAATCAGTCATCATTACATTATTTTATTTATACAGTATATATATATTTAGAGAGCGAGAACGAGAGAGAGTGCCATGTTGTTAATGTTTGGGCCCTCAAAATATGGGAATCATTATTGGGAATAATGATAAGGTTTTTTTATACGTAATTTAATTATTGTTGCTCGACCTGAATAATAATCACTTTCCACACGCCTCGATCCCGCCCGCCGAAAACGTCGCGAGACTTAAATCATGCACGCCCAGGTTGTTTAAATGTAGGCGGGACATATGTGTCCTAACGACCAATAGAAAAGCAAAACGACACCGATTGACACCTCGCTGACGAAAACTGTGGTCCAGCTGTCACGGCGCGCGAAAGATAGAAAGTTGTGCTGTGAGAACAGGCGGGAGGACAAGAGGCAACCGAGCTAAAGGCGATTTCATTGCACATCAACGACTGAATTATCCGCCGTTGTTCAGGCATGAACTTTTTGGATGCCTTTTGACGCTGCCAAAACTTGACGAGACTTTTGATTTCTCGCCGTTGGTTTCTTTGTGACAATCTTCGACTAGCAAGCGGGCAACGAGATGAGCCTGGTCCTTTCTCAGCAACAGGTGAGGATATAATTTTCTCCAGAAGACATTTTCGCCTGTTGTGTAATAAACTAGAATGTATCAATTCCTTTGTGTGATCAACATTTCTTTCCTATTGTTAGCTTCTGCTAGTTAGCGAGCTAGGCGACTTTGTCGCAGCTAGCTACTTATAGATTGCATCGGCCGCTCCCTTCATCGTTTTGGTTGAACAATGTTACATAGCAACCGTGATTAAATTGTAATGTCAGTAATATTCCCCAACCCCAAATCGAAATAGACACCAGACAAGTTTCCTTTCCACTTCATGATACGAGGCCATCGCTAGCTAACGTATGTGCTCATTGTTTGGCTTGCTCCGAGGCGCCACTCATGTCCTCAAACAATCTTGCACGCCAAAATGCATGCATGGTTCAAGCTGTAGCTGAGAGAGTCCTTCTTAACGAGCTAAGTTGTTCTTTCGGATGTACATAGGACCCCATTTGATGTGCAACATGTGAATGTTCTTTTTAATGTATGTCTACTCAGGCTGAAGGTCTTCCTTCCATGGCCCTCTCGGAAACCGACAGCGATTCGGACAGTGGAATGGGCTCTCCAGCAGAGGAGATTGTGCCAGAGACAACAAATAACAGAGAGGATCATCCAGGTGAAGTTGCACAACAATAGAGGTTGAATGAGCCGCAGATGGGTCAAATGTTTGCGTGAATGGAGGCCGTGAAGGTCTCAAAGAAGACACTTTTGTAGATGGCTTGATTGGCCATTTATGCGTAAAGCTTTCATCATGGATGAAGACTGAATATTGTTTGCAAAAGAGCATCTATGCTTATCAGAATTTGCACTTTGTCCCCCCCCCCTGTTGTATTTACAGACTCTGATGAGGAAGAAGACATTCAAGTTCGCCGAAAGCCTCGCCGTCATGCCATCAGCGACAGCGAGGAGGAGGAGACGGCTGGGACAGAAACATTCTTAATGTCTGCTTCTTGTGAAGAGGAGATAGAAGCAGATGAGAAACAAGAGGTTGAAAAAAGCAGGAGAAGAATTTCTGCTCCCGTAGATGACGAAGACAGCGAACCCGAGCTGAATGTGGATGAGCACAGGCAGAACACTAAGAAGGGCGCCACAACAACTAAAGATCCAAAAAAGAGGGAGAGGAGCCAGAGGCACCGAGACAAAAAGGAGAAACATAGTAAAACGGTAGAAAAACTGAAGACGAAAGAGAGATTCTCCGACTTGGACGAAGTGAGTGATTTTTGGCCTACAATGTGGTTACTTTTCCATTTGCAAGGCACCACTTCCCAGTTCTCTTAAGCGTGTCTTTCACACCGACCTATTCGGTTTCCTTGAATCAAACGTTTGCGCAATCCCGCTTACAAAAATGAAACAACTTCCCCAAAAATCTGTACAGAGAGGAAAAACTGCTTGGGGTGTTTGCATCACACCGATAATGAATGACAAGCCTCCTTGCGCGCAGGGTACGCATCTCCTCAGTGCCCCGAATGACAGCGGCTGCCTGTTGGCTGACACGGATCTCTTCGACGCCGGTACCGATGACGAGTTAGAGGAGGAAGAGTCGCTTGATTCAATTCGAGCAGCTGTCAAACAAAAGATGAAAAAGCAGCAGGTATGTTGCGTTGAACATGACTGGCAAAGATTTAAATCAATTCATATTCAGGCCTTCATGTGGTTCTTTTTCCAAATATTAATCCAGGCACCTTTCCTGGATGAAGAAGAGGTTGGAGATGGAGTGGAAAAGCCCCAGCGTCCAGTAAGCAGTGCCGAATCACTCGGAAATCCGAAAGGCAAGGAAGACAAAAAATGTGAGTTGGACTGACTATTTTGTGTGCTCTTAGGAGAGAAAAGCCGCACGTGCAAGTAAAGAGGTAATGAAGCAGCTCCACAGTGAGTCTCAGAGGCTGGTCAGAGGTCAGTTGACATACACACACACAAAGTATTTGTCACCAATCAACCTGATGCTTCAATCTTTGATATGCGTCTTTTGGTCTGATGTAGAGTCAGAGCTTGGCTTGCCGTACCACATGCCGGAGCCAAAGACCATCAGCCAGTTTTTTAAGAAGAGAGCCAGGCCAGAGGGACCTGCCATGGCTCTGTTGAAGTAAATGCAAATATGTTATGCATGGGTCAGGTTCGCTTATTAAGGGTCTTTTGATGGCCGGCTACTACCTCAGCCTGACCAGTTGGGGTCTTCATTTGAACATTTTGCTGCTGTTGTAATTTGGGGCGGGAAAAAAAAACTGTCTTTAACTCATTCACTCCCAAAGACGTTTTTAAACGTCTTTTCAGACTTGGTCCAGAATTGGCTGGTACTGAATGAGTTTTTTTATTTATTTATTTATTTTTTAGATCTCGGCAGTATTCTGAAGTCATGTTGGAGAAACCAACACCGCCGCTACCTGCAGCCAACCCCACCAGCGAAGCCCAACAGGCGCCTGCAGAGCAGGACTCCGCTCCCACTCCTCACCACGCATCCTCTCAACTCAAACCGTTACCCGAGCCTACCGCCGCATCGTCGCCGCAGCAGGAGAACCCGAGTCGGACGCGCGATGCCGCTGCTGAGATCTTCAGATCCAACCGGGGATTCGCTCCGATGCTTTATCTCTCGGAGAGTTTGCAGGAGTCGCTTTCAGCAGATGCTTTGATGAAAACCACATCCGAAGAAGGGGGTCTTTTGAAACAAACCGAAACGCTGTCGAACATCCAGCGAGCGGAGGACGGACCCCCAGCTGCGGTTGAACTTCAGTCTACAACTTTTACTTATCCCGTCACTGCCGAGCCCCTCACGCCACTGGCCACCAAGCCAAAGATGGACAAATTAGCTCGACTAAAAGAGCTCAGACTGGACCCCCCACCTGTTGCTAAATTGTGCGCCAACGCAGGAGATTTTATCCTCCTCGATCCAGCGTCGCACAACCCAGGTCGGTCATGATTTTTTTTTTAAAACTTAACACGTCACAGCCGCCGGCCGTCTTTCCTCTTACGATATTTGCTCAATCAGGCGTTGAGGCTCTGAAGAAGCGCTACCTTCGTCACATCCACGCTCCGGTCCGGCCGAAGGGAGAGCATACGTTGCAGCTCAACATCATCCGTAAAGACGGCACGGCGTCTGGCAAGGAGGAGTTGCGCGCCGAGTCTGTCTCCGTCACCGTTAAAGAAGGACAAGAAGAACCAGCGCCAACCAAACCGGGTATGAAACCAAACGTGGACATCATGCAAAGTGATGTTGTTGTTTTGACAAATAGTGGCTTCTTTTCACAGGAGAGAAATTGTTGACCCTGAAGCAGCGGCTGCAGCTCGCCATGGCGCAGCGGAGGCAGGAGGAGCGCGTGCGCAAGGCCGAGCTGAATCGCCTCGATAATGAAGACTGTGGGGAGGAAGAGGAGGAGGCCGAGATGACGGATGAGGACGATGAGGTGGGCGTTTTTCTTCGTTACCTCGGCGGCCATTGTGGTTTTGCCCCTTTCTGCTATTGACGTTCACTTTTGGTTTGATGTATCGCAGGGTTTAGATGAATTGTTGGGAGGCGATGACGAAGAAGAGGATGGCAGCGGGGCGCAGAGTACCCGAAGTTTTTCCCTCGTGGCACTGAATTGCCCGTCAGTAACTCCGGACATAATGAACACTGATGGCACCCTCTTACTGTTCCCTGGCAACTCCTGCTCTCGCACCGGGTAAGTTGGTTTCATATTTGCAGTTCACCTGCCTAGTCACTTTCCGATCCTGACACTTCTCAGTAGCAGAGAGAGAGAGATGATGACTTTGCTACGGCATTAGTGATGGCACATTGTGACCTCTGACCTTGTCACCGGCGTCAGGGAAATCTGCTGTGTGCAGATTTTATTTTTTTATTTTTGTGTGTATGTGTCTACTGGTCACCGCGTACACCTTCAAGGACTTTTTTTTTTTTCTCCCCTTGAAGTGACGGTGGAAGGAGATCTGGAACGGGACAATACAGTGCAAGTAAAGTGGGTAAGCTTGTTTGGTTTCCAAACTTATTCCGATTCCCTTTTTTTTTTTTAACCCCTCAATGACCGAGGTTTGACACTCAAGCGTTGATGCCGTTGTCTCCAGAAGAGGACGACTCGCTGTCTCTCATGAAGGACATCAGCCACAACAGCAGCTTCGAGCTGGCCGGATCCATGATCACTTCCTATCAACCCATCAGCCATCAGCGTCCGGGGAGAGGCGCTTGCAACTCCAACTCCAGCTCGCTGTTCCGTTCGCCGTCTCCGTGCCTCTTCAGGCCGAGCAGCCTCAGCTCCGCTTCCAAGGTGGGACGCCAAACGTGAAATTCTGGACAACGCATGTCTGCCAGAGATTAAAAAGGGGTGTTTCAAAATGTTTCACATCCAAATTTCGAAGATCTAAATTCTTGACATGACACTTTTTCTTTTTTCTTTTTTTTTTTTTTTCCTTCCCTGTCGTATCTTTCTGGCAGAGCTCTGGTAAACTGTCCGAGCCTTCGCTGTGCCTACCAGTTGAAGACTCCCAAGATTTGTACGCCCCTCCTTCCCCAGTGGACTCTGAGCCTCGTGGCGAAGTCGCCGCACACGGCGGTCTGGGCGGAGACTCTCAAGGTCGCTTCTCTCTCGAGGACGACGCCCACTCCCAGTTACTCGACGCCGACGGCTTCCTGAACGTGGGTCCGCATCCCGGTGCCGTCCACTCCCACAAGAGAAAGTTAGTCCTGGACAGCCTGGATGAAAACGCAATGGACGCCAACATGGGGGAGCTTTTAGGAATGTGCTCGGGTGTTTTCGGGACGGCGCCGAGCGGCGAAGCGCCACCGGCCGCCCGTGAGACGCAAACGGAAGAACTTCTCGGATTATGCTCGGGCGCATTTCCAAGCACACATGCGGGAGAGAAGTCACAGACTGATCAAAGCAAGGAGAATGAAGACAATGAAAACAGCATGGATGAACTACTTGGCCTTTGTTCTGGCAAATTTCCGAGCTCAGGTACCTTTCCTTTTTCGATAAGAAATATTCCTCCGCTCGTATCATTATCGTTGTCGTAATATTTTGCTCCAAGCACTCGTTAACACGATTCCTGATGAGGTTACTGTTTTGCTGTCCCTTTTTAGGTTCTTCCCACATGAGTTCACCAGCACAAAACAGGTATTGTCGTTATTTTTTTTTTTACCCTGATTTGTCGACTGTTAACCCTTTGAGTGACGGCGGCTACTCGACAGTTGTTCATGTTATAGGGCGCATGAAAAGGGTTCAACTCTGAATTCACGCTCTCGATTGAGAAGAGAGGAGATCGTGTGCGGAAATTGACTATCGTGACGGGATTTTCCACCTCGCAGGATGAAGACGCTTCAGGATGAGAAAGAGGAGGAGGAAGAGGAAGAGGACTGCGAATTTCGGCTTCTCTCTGACGTGGTATGGACAGTTTATCCCCCCCCCCAAAAAAAAAGAGGCAGAAACATCGCTGGTATTGTTTGAGATTCCATTCAAAAACAAATCTGAATTTGTCATTACAGGAAGACGACGAAGGTGATGAGGATGAGGAATCGGATGCTGATGAAGAGGACGAAGAGAATCATGAGGTCGAAGAGGAGGAGCTGAATGGAGTGTTTGCACCCGAGCTCGCGAAGAAAAAAAAGAAGAAAATGTAAGTGGAGAATCAAGCCGAGGGGGGGAAAAATGCCACTCGGCTTACGGTGCGATTGTTCGACATGTCGCGCATACGAATATCGACGTGGATGTTTTGGCTTGCGGGCGTTGAGTTGCAATTTTCTCCACCTTTTGCAGGCGCCTGACCGACTACGTGGACTCGGAAGCTGAACTGTCAGGCAGCGACGAGGGCAGTGGCGATGAAGATGACGACGGAGGGAGCGAGTATGAGGAAGAGGAGCTCCTGGAGGAGCTTCCCTCCGATGAAGAGCTGCACCACCAGGTCAACAAGATCCACATGTGAGGAAAATCCGACTTTCCGTTCGACTCGCGCGCGCACGCGTTGTATGAACTCTAAATTCAAAACTGTAACGGTCAAGTCAAATTGTTGCCTTTAAAGTTCACGTATCCTGACAGGAAGCAGATCATGGATGATGACAAGCGACGCTTGCGGCTGTACCAGGAACGCTACCTCGCCGATGGCGACTTACATTCCGACGGGCCCGGAAGAGCTCGCCGCTTCCGTTGGAAAAATCTCGGTTTGTTACAGGAGGGGAGCGGGCAGGATTTTGCGAGGCTTCTTCCCCAATTTTCATATCACCGACGGTCATGGCATTGCAGATGAGGCCTTCGACACAGACAGGACTGGAGCCGAGGGTGAGGAGGAGCACGAGGATGATGATGACATGGATCAGATTGAGATCCAGAGGAGGAAGGAGAGACTGGAGAGGGAACAGTGGCTCAGAGAGCAGGTAGAGTGAAAAAAAAAAAACCCTGTTCCTGCTTATCCTCCCTGCATGAGGGTGACGTGACTTCAATTTGTACGCAAGTCAGAACATGCCAGGCTAACATTAGGAGTCTGAATTAGTGGAAATATTTGGAGCGGGGTGAAGGAAAAAAAAAAAAAAAACGTGCTCATGTTGACTCTTCATTTCCCCGCGTCTCTTCAGTCCCAACAGAAAGCCAAGAAAGTGACAGATTTGGAAGAGGAGGACGGCGAGATTGGCGAGGAAGCCAGTCAGTTCCTGAAGTTGGCCAAGAAGGTGACTGCGAAGACTCTGCAGAAGAAAGGTCCGTTTGCTCCCGAGCCTCATGACGGTGGTACCTTGACTCACAAACGTCCGATGACAAAGTCACAAGCTGTTGCTTTATGCAAATGTATGCGTGTGTATGTATGTGTGTGTGTGTGTGTGTGTGTATATATATATATATATATATATATATATATATATATATATATATATATATATATATATATATATATATATATACATATATAATTTTTTTTAATTTATATATTTATTTGGGGGTGATGGATCGGGAAAAATACAAAATGAAAACACTACCTTTTTGTCACTTTCTAGGCCACGCCCCTTAAAGGCACACGTCAGCACACAAATAGTTTTTGTTGTTGTTGTTTTTTTTGTTAAACTACTTTGAGCAAAAAAAAAATTGTGGTGGGCTGGAACAGATTAATATCCCCCCCCCCCACGTCAATGGGAAATTTGATTTACTTGCAATTTGCAAATAAACCCTGTAAATCAAGGTACAGCCATATTTTCACAAAGATATTCCCGAACACATGGCAGTTGAATCTAATCAAGGGTCAAGGTCATCTTTATTGTCAAATGTGCTTTATGTATGACATGCAGCACAGATGAAATTTCTTCCTCTCAATCCTCAGTGCAAACATGCTGTGCATTAATCACACACAGCTCAGACAAGATAGCAGCTATACTGTACAAAAAGACATAATATGTCATCTGAACAGTATCGACAATGTCTTGAAGATACAAATCGAGAATGTTGGTGTTTGTTTTTTGTTTTTTTTTTTCATTGAGACTTTTGTTCTTGATTTACAAAGCAGAGCTTCCTGTTGCACCGCCGCCGCTGAAGACATCATCAACCCTCAATCCCTTCCTGCGATCCTCACAGGTAGGTCATGTAAATAGAGAGGAAAATACAAATGTATGTATTCAATTCCAGATTAGTTTCTTCATCTATTAGCACTCTTTCACCATATGCGTTTTGAGGTACGCTGTATATTGTTTATGTTCAATATCAGATAAATAAGAGTGGGGGTTTTTTTTTGTGTGTGTGTCTCCGTGAAGGTTAAAAGAGGCTCCTTGTTGAGTCAGCCGCGGGCTGTCCTTCAGAAATTGGCGTCCATAACCGAAGGCAACCCGCTGGCACCCAGGAACAGTCGTGCGTTCCTCTTTCAGACGTTGTCTCCAGAGAAAGACGACTCAACCCGGGAAGCATCTCAGAATCATGTGAGTAGACAAAAGGGGGCACTCCACCAAAAATGTGTCACGTCCTTTTTTTGTTTCACATCGTGGCGCAGACAAAGGAAAGCTGGAGACTTGTTTTGGAACAATTGTTTGAGAAAAGAGCCAAACAGCCCCCAGTGTTCATTTGTAGTGTGGAAATTCAACAAAGTGAAGAGGTTTATTTTTAGGACGCCGTTCAATCAATGCGATGCACAAAATCACGTCTTTAAAATGTGGTGACTTGTTTTTCGAGCGAAACGTGACTTTCACACAACACAAATACACCGTATATTTGTGTCGCATGAAAGAAATCATAGTGGAAAAATTGGAAAGTGATGTATTTTTTTTCTCCCAACAAAAATGAGTAAAATAATTTGAGTTTGATCGCTAAACTCAAGCAATCTAACATTTCGCCACGAGGCGGCGCCAAAGCCCGCATTTTCGATAAGCAGACGGCAGCACGAATGTGAACAAGTTTTGAGATTTTTCACCAAATTTAGGGACGACTTGCGTTTTGTTCGACAGACAACAAAGAGGAGGGGGAACACGGGAACCGTGAACCCGGCAGCCAAGAGGGTCTGCAGGCAGGACACATCTGTCGGACACACTAAGGGACCCCAGAGAAGCATTTTTAGCTTCTTGGACCACTGAATTCGGAACATAGCCTGATGAGTATTAACATTTCTACAACATGACTAAAACTCGTGTTTGCTTTTTAAATTTTTAAATTCATTTTGTGTTCAATTGATAGCCAACTAATTGTATAAATGACTTTTTCTTTTTTTTTTTCCTTTTTCTTTTTTTTTTTTGTTTTTTTGCTTGTGTG
Source organism: Hippocampus kuda (assembly GCA_901007745.1). Taxonomy (NCBI): domain Eukaryota; kingdom Metazoa; phylum Chordata; class Actinopteri; order Syngnathiformes; family Syngnathidae; genus Hippocampus; species Hippocampus kuda. The sequence continues at coordinate 10,320 of CAAKHF010009820.1, read as the reverse complement.
TACATAGAGATTGTTTTTAAAGTCTAAATTGTTGGGTTTTGCATAATGTATTTTACATGTAAATAAAATTATATTTTAAGACATTTGTGGAAATGCTGTCTATCTTGGATCGTCACATAGTTTCAAAAGTACTCATACTGTATGGTGAACACACATCACTAATCTTATGTTTGGGTGAGAAACTGAAAACACCCCCGGGGCACCAACCACTGACGCACACATTCACACCAAAGCACAATTTGGTTTTATAAAGAACAAAAGTAACATCTGCCGCTGTTGTGAAAGCGCTATCTAAATAAAGACGTATTCAATACATCTTTATTTAGATAGCGTTTTCAATACATTGTATTGCATCGACTCGGAATGTTTGTTTTGGCTCATTTACTGTATGAAAGAACCGAAGTATTCTCGCCATTTCAATCCTAATGTCTGAAGTGGCTAATAATAGGCAGATATTTTAACAAGACCCTTTTGTCTATCCACCTCATTAGTTGCTATGGCGATTAGGAGACAAGTGGCCTGCGGTTAGGATGCCTTGCAGGAGGGCCCAAGTAGACGTCATTATGAGCCAATGCTAAGGGGAGCCTTCACTTTTTTTGATTTTTGTCAGATTTACAGTATGTATCGTTTTATTTAACCTTTTAACGTGGTTTTTGCATCACATGGGACTATGAAAAAAAGAATAGTCCAGATATGTTATTATTGAGCCATGACCGTCCATTTCATTGACATGAAGCGGATTCCAAATGCCAAGGGTCCTTTTTGTGGGGTCAAGCGAGCCAATCTAATTAGATTTTAATAGGATCTCGAGATTGATATTCCTTTTTTATTTTCATGCTTTGTTTTCCTCCATTCCTCCAACATCCCAAACACACCCCCGAGCCCCCACTCCCCAGGAGGGTGAACCGTGGGGTCAAAATCTGTAAAACTTAACATAAAACCTCTGTGAACTCCCATTTCACACAAGAGCGGGAAGGTTACACATTTTGGCACGGAGGTCCGAGCTTCTAAATATCTAGAGGACACGGATCTGCTTCTATTCTGATTATGAGGATAAGAGAGGACAGAGGGTGGAATAATTGAAGAGAAACAAAAGCCGCAGCACCCAAGGGTGTTTTTTTTTTTTCTGTATGCCATGCAGCATCCACTTTATGCATGTGGGATAAAAGTGTAATTATAGTTCAAAACAAGCCATGCTGGATTTCACTTTCGCACGTCCAGGCTAGTTTGGCTCATTTTGTAACTGTGCTGGCTCACTGTCCTTCTCCTGGTCTGTGTTTTTCGCGCTCTCTTATGTGCATCTCTTCTCCGCACTGGCGATCTGACAGTGTGGCCCATGGGTGCTGGCCGCCCTCGGCCGCTGTCACAGCCCGAGACCTCTGCTGGACCAGATGTGGAGCCGAAGCGGCGGAAAGTGGGTCACGGTGCTGCAGGCTGTGGGAGCATTCAAAAAAAAAAAAACAAAGTCTTATTATGCACAAGGTAAGTTAGGTTCCTTTTTTCTTGTGTGGAAAGCGTTAGTGTGAACATTACGGTCATAGGCCTCAATTCCGCTGATATCGCTTTCTCCGCAGTGGCGCTGTTTTGTAACTTTTAAAAGAGTGAGATGGAGAGAGTGATGATTTTGCGTGTGACGAGGCCTCGGGCGTGTGGCTTGTGTTTGATGTATTTTTTATGGGCTTAGGCTACTGGTGTACGATGGAGAGGGGAGGGAGAGACGAATGACGCCTGGAGCTGGTGTATTTGAATGTGGATGTTGTTAAAGGAGAAGCAAGAAGGGATGGAAGTGTGTGTGCGTGTGTGTGTGTGTGTGCGTTCGTGCAAGCGGGGAGAAGAAGAGGGGATGAGTTTTTCCGCCGCCAGCGACGACACGTCAGGGGGACGAGAGCGGAGAGGAGGGAGACACTGAACACTTGTTAAGTCTGTCTGATGTTGCCTCTCGATACCACACACATACGTATCCCCCCCCCCCCGCCTCACCTCATCGAGAAAAAAAAATCACTTGCTAATAGCTACTATGTTTTCTTATATCTGAGATTGGTCATCAGTTACAAGAAAATGATTTAAGGGATTACAGTTGCATTATGGGTGGCATTAAACATTTCCATCTTCCAACTATTGTTTCATTAATTATACTGTAGCTCAACCAATTCATCAGTGTTTTTAGGTATGACTTTGAAAACACCCATCCTGTATTGCAAGTCATTGTTCCCCATTGAAATGAATGGAAATTGAATTAATCCGTTCCAGGATGCCCTGCAAACACCAATATTTTTTTAGGGTTTTTTTTTTTTTTCAGGACACAAATTGCCTTCAACAATATTGTGCTATATGAAAACGCCGTTAGAAAAATAAACATTCTGTACTACAATTAATAAAATAAGTTTAATCAACACAAATAAATTAACTTGGAACCAAACAACTTGATTGTCAAAACCTTCGAAGAACAAATTGTCAGCATTTAGTCAATAGCATATGGAAAAAATAAACATTTATAAATCAGTCCGGGTCGACGTACTTAATTTTTTCCTGAATCCTTGAGCTTTTCAGGACAAGAGAGTGGATGGATACTATACAACCTACTATGAGGCAGTAGAGCCGTGAGATTTGTCACACTCAAAAGTTTCTGGTTAACCTGAAAAAATGAAAAACATACTGTGGTATGTGGTATGGGTGGTAGTTAATGTTGTCATTGATTAATCCAGCATCTAAGTACACTTCACAGGCTTTTTGTGCTTTTACTTATTTTTATTTTTACGTGTCTTTTTTTTGTGTGTGTGCATATATGGTACTTCTTAAAAACAGAGAGTCAATACCTTTGCCCCCTCTGGTGATTTTGTTCTAATTTAAGCCTTAAAGTGTTTGCATAATTTTGAATCATCAGACCAAAGATGGCTTAACTCGAGATTCACACTGTGCTTATTTTGTACGATTCTGTATTTCCTGGGGACATAGATGAACTTGATGGGCCTCTTAATGTGATTGTATAACTTATCATGTGGCTATTTAAGTAGACAAGCGATACAGTGAAGGAAAGAATTTTTGGACCCCCTGCTGAATTTGTGCGGTTGCCCACTTCAAAAAGAAATTAGCAGTTGTTTAAAATATTGTGGATTTTATTGAATGAAATATGTCAAGTCTGATCCCCAAACGACACGTAATTTAGTTTTCGCTTGCCTGTAAAGTGTCCTTGAATGTTGTGAAAGGCGCTTACAAATAAAATGTATTATTATTATTATTATTATCATTATTATTATTATTATTATTATTGACCAAACGTCACCCATTTGCTGTGGGTTTTGTGACTGTACCAGCTTTTTGCGGGTCTTCAATCTTGGAGACATATGCGGGGCTTGACTGGTACAAAAACAAAATGGGCCCTCGCATTATGGCTTAGACCTGACCCTGTGTACAACCATGATTGAAGATTGTATGATAAACAATGCCTTCACAAGTATGTTTCCTGAGAGGACAGGTATCAAACTCAAGGCCCGGGGGCCAGATCTGGCCCGACATCTCATTTTATGTGGCCCGCCAAAGCAAAATAAAACATGTCAACTTTCATGATGCTAGCTAACATCTGTACCGAAATGTTAAATTCTCATCTGTAATAAATAAGAAGGATATTGATAACATTCTCTTGTAACCAAACCTGTCATGACAGTAACTGAAAAAAAAATGTTGTCCAATCACATTTATTTTGAAATTCCCCAATCTATGTGAAGTAATTGGACTACTCCAAAAGAAATGTTTGAAATCCCACTACATTTTTTAAACAGGCTCAAACACACTGAAAACAACTCAAACAACACTTTAACGTTTTCATAAAAGTCTTATAATTAAAATGCCAACAGCATTTCAAGACAAAATGTGTTTGATAAAAAGTATTACTTTTCCTCTTCCCATAAAAAGTGCTTGCACTGAGGGAAGCCATTTTCTTACTTTTTCTAACACCTACAAATTTGGTATCATTGGAAAGCACTGAATGTCCTCTTTAGAGTAACAAAAGGAGCTAATGCGATTGGATGCACTGGGTGGGAGATATTTAGCTTCACAAATGTCCTCTACAGAGGACAAATTTGAACTACTGGTAGTCAGGATGATATGGCAGCATACAGGACAGTGCCTTTCTGCATCCCAGCAAAACACAACATAAAAAAAAATGCATCCAACATGCTTTGTCACGCTCCTCTTATTCTTTCGTTTCCTGCCCTCCCAGTGCAGTCGTCCACGTCTTTTTTTTTTCCTGGATCCGCATGAGTCAGGAACAGAAGGGGGAGAGGGGTGGGGGGCGATGAGGGAAGAGGAGGATCGACAACACCGCGTCGGAGGAGGGGGAAAACGTTGGGAAAGGCGCAGCGTCGGTCCAGCCTCCCACGTCCACCGAGCAGCGAACCCGCACGAAGGTAAGAAAGAAATCACAAGCGCATGCAAATGAGGCTGAAATGTCAGTCAAGTGACTTAAGCGAGCAACAAATAGCAACGGGGAAGGGCGGCTTGTGTTGTTTTTATCCAGGAAGGGGAAAGAGACGAGAGAACACTGAGATGGGGTGAGTGTTACATAACGCGCAAGGGAAGACGCATTTAGATACGTTTCGTTTATTTCCGCGCTAACACACTATTTATGTTATTACGACCCTTTTTAAAAAAAAAAAATCAAACATGAAGCCCGTGAGCGCCATTAGTCGTCGTTTTTCTGCTTTCTATAACCATCTAGCCAAATCCACGGAACCCCTCTTAAAGAACCGGAACGCCCATCCTGCTTCGACTCTATTTGGGTATTTTTCCTTCTTATTTTAATGGTTGTATTATTAAACTAGTATTTGTTCTCTGGTCCGCGCGTGCCCGGTGATGAGCTGTCCTTCAGCACCGCGTGAACGCGCATGCACTCAGAGAGAAGGGAGGGAGGAGGGGGAGGGGGGGTTATGGGGATTTGGGGGGGGGGGGGGATT
>CAAKHF010009816.1:14504-35682 GCA_901007745.1 Hippocampus kuda | reverse complement strand
CTGGAAAAAAAAAGGAAAAAAAAAGAAAAGAAATGGCTTCATGTGAGATTTAAATATGCACGCCCTGGTGGAAATGAAAGGTGACATGGCTTATTAGTGCAAGAGCGGCCCTGATGGGAACTGGAATAATATCAGATGCTGGTTGGTTGACTTGTGATTGCAACAGATGACTCATGGCGGGAAGTCAAAGTCATGTTCTTTGCTGTCAGGGTCCTTCCTGCAAAAGCGATTACACGAGGAGAGCAGAACAGGAGTGTGGGACTGTAATTATATTTCAAAACAACTTGTGTATGTTTCACACTGAGCTTGAACCAAAGGCCTTCTTTACAATGTCAGCCTTCCACCAACTTCTCTAATGTCTCAAATGGCTGTAAAGCAATTCTGTGCTGGTTGAAGAAAAGCTTTACTCCTACACTCGGTTACTTGGGCAAATTTTGAGGTACACTTTTAGCTAACAGGGTAGGACAGTGAGATAGTGATTCACACTTCTGCCTCGCAGTTCTGGCATTCTGGGTTTAAACTTTGGCAACAACCTTTCTGTGCGGAGTTTGTGCATATTAGGTCAATTGAACATTCGGAATCGTCTGCAGTTGTGTGCATGAGTGTCAGTGCGATTGTTTGTCTATGTGTGTCCTGTGATTGGCTGGCAAGCAGTGCACAGTGTAGCCTGCTTCTCTTGCCAAAATTTAACTGATGGAGGGTCACGGATGAGCTACAGCCTAACGAGGACAAGTAGTGTTGCAAATTGATGAATGGATTTGCCCTGCAACGTTGTTGGCGACAAGAATAATTTGTGAAGGCGTCATCGCATCTGAAACCAAACCGCATGGATAAATTTTTTTTTTCAATTGTCAATAGCTGATTTTGCATTTTGTGTTGGTCAGTTCACAATGTGGATTATGTCCAGTGATTTTTTTTCTTCAAGTTTTAAAGAAAAAAAAAAAGAGGGAAATTATTTGGTGTGCAAAGAAGATTTTTGTTGTTGATGTTGTGCAAAATTATCAAATGGGGTCTTGGTATTATCCCAATTCAGATTACATAATGATTTCGGAGTGCACTCACTTTTGTTGCCAATGGTTTAGACATTAATGGCTATACAATACAGACAGAGATGCTCAAACAGAGTAGAGTTCCACAAGTGAATCAGTGAGCTGCTATTATTAGTCATGTTGCCAAAGAATGAATCACTGATGCCATTTTTTAGTGTTATCCCATGAATAGAGACAGTGGTACATCTACTTACGAAATCTGCAAGAAATTTCTTAACTAGAACATTTTATCAGCAGAGACGCGTTTTCCATGTAAATGCCTTAATCCGTTCCAAGCCCTCCAAAATTCAGACATAAATGTTTCCGAAAGCATAAAAATGACAATTGCATGTTACAATTTGATTATTGCACAATAAATATGAGAGTTGTGCATAATGTAAAAAACAAAGAATAAAGAATGAAAATGATGGTCATTCAACTTTTAACTGTGTCCTCTTCGTTTTTTGCCCTCTTTAGTTCATGTTCTCGCTCAGAAGTGGTTTTTGCCTGGCGCTTTGTAAAGAGCTGATCCAAGGACGTTGGCGTTTGTCGGCTTTTAACAATCCTTCGAAAATGTCCATGGCAAACATCAGCATAGTGAGCGACCGCTCGACTGGTGAACACTTTTTCTGAGCATATTTACGTAAAACTATCGGAACACTTCATGCCACGAGGTGCGAATGATGAGGACGCTGCATCGACATCTATCTACACACATAGACACATACGGTAGAGGCCCCTCTTAGCCAATGGGGTACCAGGAAGATGCTCGGTAATAGTCAATAGCAGAGCAGCTGTAAGTATGTTGCGTTCAGGAAACTCGGAGCTGCGAGTAGCAGCCCTTATTGTATTTTTAACTTTCGTATCTTGAAATTTCTTACGTAACAAGAGGCAATATTTTCCTGTTGAGGCATTTCGTAACTTGAAAATTTCGTATGAAGAGAAGTTCGTAAGTAGCGGTACCACTGTACAATCAAATATTTATAAAATGTGAGGGATGTACTCACTTTTGTGAAATACTGTAAGTACAGGAGGTGAGTCGGTACTTCTACTTATATCAGTGTTTTTGTACCCATTGCAGCTGCTCTGTACAACTTTCCAACAACTCCCTCACATCTTCCCTCATGCTGTTTCCATCTCTTGACATATGATGAAGTGCACATATTGAGACTCTGGTTCCCATCTTCATTTCCCTTTATCTCCACCGTTTGAAGTGTCACTGTTATTAATACCCAGGGCCACACAAGAGGGAGACACACGGCAGTGCCAGGGGAAGAGGGAGTGCGCAACCACACAGCGGGGCTGGCGTGTAGACTTCTGAGCGCGGCGTAACTACAACAAGTAGGTGTGGACCAAGGAGGGAAAGGAGGCGTGTCATCTGTGATGTATCACAGGGTTTCATTTGGCACCAAACATAAAGGTCAGATGGACGATGAGAGAAAATGCAAACGCTCTTAAGTTAGACTCAATTAACCTTTTCCTCGGCACCGATATTTCTTCGCTGTCACTCCTGACACTCATGCAAGACTCTTTCTTCTACTTCTACTAGTTCTTTGCCATTTTACTTCCACCTCGGCATCACACCTTGTACAACATAGCGTTTTTTCTGTACAGGCTTGCAAATGCCACCTTCTAAAGAGAGAAATTTCAATCCATAAAGGGGACAAAGAGAAATGATACAACTACTTGGAAAGTACAAATGCTCATTATGCGTGATGAAAGGATGTTTTGAGCGGGGCCTCATTAGCTGTGCGGGAAATGTTTTGAGGAAAGTAACATTGTGAGTTGCCACAAAGACAATTCAACACACACTTCAGAGAACTTGCCAAATTTGAATTAAAAAAAAAATCGCCAGTCAAATAACACAAGGCTTGAAAATTGTTAGGGATTTTTTTTTTTAAGCCTTTATCTCCACTCTGGAATGCAATGGGCATGGCCTTTGAATGCACTGAAACTACGCCTCGCTCAATTGTTGACTGCCAATTAAATACCACCAAAACAAAAAAAAACCACCAATGTATACATGTACTATGAAAACAATGGTAAGCTTACATGATGTAAAATCATGTTCAGAGACTCGCGTTTAAAACGAAATGTAGTTCCTGGTACTGGAGATAATAATCAATAAATAAGCACATTAGGCAGCTTTCACTCATTGATGGGGACATAATATGACGGCTGAATGGACAACTCAAGACCTTCCATAATCAGTGATGGGCAATTCATACTTGGCACCCAAGAGCATCAATGGGCAAAATTCCGGAAAACCGAAATGATAAAAAAAATTGTTGAATGCTATAGCTTCACAATCCCGGACCACTTAGCTTTCCTGTTTCCAGCAGTTACCTTCAAGAAAAAAATTGATTAAGAATCAAATCTATGATTTCACAAGTTACCACTACTAGACAAACTAAACTAAGAGTGACTCATTATTTAAACAGCATTTCATACAAGGACAAACATATATTGTAAGATCAGTAAAATTCCTCACCCTTTGAAGACACCTACGTACTCATTCACATTCTTTGTGAATGTCAAGAGATCCATCCATCCATTTTCTGATCCGCTTATCCTCACAAGGGCCGCGGGCGTGCTGGAGCCTATCCCAGCCGTCTTTGGGCAGTAGGCTGGGTACACCCTGCACTGGTTGCCAGCCAATTTGCAGAGCACACATAGACAAACAGCCATGCATGCTCACACTCACACCTAGGGACAATTTAGAGTGTTCAATCAGCCTACCATGCATGTTTTTGGAACGTGGGAGGAAACCGGAGTACCCGGAGAAAACCCACGCAGGCACGAGGAGAACATGCAAACTCCACACAGGGAGGCCGGAGCTGGAATTGAACCCTGCACATCTGCACTGTGAGGCTGACACGCTAACCAGTCGACCATTGGGCCGCCGCTTGAATAACATGTCAAGTATAAAGGATGTGAGCATCACGCTGAATTTTGAAGCATACAAACTCCAAACTAGTATTTTTATGGCACAGTGTTTAACATTTTCAATACAGGATGCACCCTGAGTAACAATACCCCTCAGGCTCCAGCATCGCAAAAAAAATGGCTGTGACATTATTATTCATGTTTCTTTTCATCAACAAGTGGCACCATGAGAAAAAATTTGATGCTCTCAGCTGAGCGGTTCCGTTGTTCAGTATCAACCCCTCTCCATGAACTGTCCGCCTGGCTTATTTTTGTTGCAGTCGTCTGTTCAATGGTTTCCTCGGCAACTTTTAATTAGCTGCTTAATGAGCCGTATGCTAACTGCTGAGCTGCGTTCTCATGTCGGGCAATTGAAGCTATAATTGTGGCGTGAAATGTGATCCGATGTGGACGTATTGAGCAAAAATGTAAGCCATATTTGTCACGAATCAAGCTGAACAAGAGACCACGCATGCTTCATGACGAATCAGAAAAATCCTGTTTTCCTTGAGCTTCAATGAAAACTAGCAATAAATACACTGTAAAGAGAAAGGAAAAATACACAATTTAATATAATATGGTGCTCCAATATCAATTTGTCTTTTCCCACTGAAATAAATGAAAATGCCATTATTTTATTAGGCTCCTAAAACAACTAGGGATAACTATTGGACAGATAACTATTGGACCGATATTAGGGAAATATGCTGTCACATTCCATATGCTGTCCAGTATCAACAAAAACTGGACCGATAATAAGAGACAGCTCAAATACACCAACATTGGTCTGACTACTTTCACTTTAAGAGTGTCACACGCCAAGCCTCTGCTGCAGGTATACATGGCGAGGCCATCACCAGTGCAAGATTTTTTTTTTCCTTCAACTATTATTTTATAGCAAGTTGACGCTAATTTTCAGGCACGTGTTAACCAGGACTCTATATTGTCGCAACACAATTGTGCACTGACCCCTGTACTACCCCACAGTCTTATGGTATTCCACAGGGTTCAATTCTGGGGCCTTCGTTGTTTTCATTGTATCTGCATGTGTGTGTGTGTGTGTGTGTGTGTGTGTGTGTGTGTGTGTGTGTATGACCATTAATATTAGTTGATTGATTCTGTTGCATAAAAAGTAGGCATGTATGGCAGCATAATTAGTCTGTGTGTGTGTGTGGGTGTGTGTGTGTGTGTGTGTGTGTGCGCGCGCACATGTGAGGGACGCATCAGTGCTGTGCAGCGAAGCGCTAGGTGACCTTTCAGCTGGTGACGAGGTGGCGTCTCAGTGACAGCGTGACAGAGCGAGCTTGAGCCATTTTTGTAATGGATGGCCGCTCTCAAGGTGAACACCTTCTCTTTCCTTGCTTCGCTCTTCATCCCACACATCCTCTTTTATTTATTTTTTTATTTATTTTAACCAATGAAACTTCTCACATGGTTACTCGCCATGACATTCTATATTTTTATCCATTCCATAATATACCGGTAGCTCATATAGTTAAACAAACTACTGCATCAGGATGGCAAGATGTCCCCTCACCGAATATTTGGTGGCTTTGCCTCTGATGATACTGTCTCATCAAAAAAGGTTTTTAGGGATGGCCATTTCAATCACTGTCAAGAAACAAAATAAAATATAGATTACAGTTTTATAAAGCTACACCATTTCGATATGATTGACTCGAATTATTAATGATATATATATGTATATGTATATATCCCCCCCCCAATGTCATTATTTTGCCAAGACCCTTGTATCACATTGGACCATTGTCACAACCCAAACAATTGTGCACATGACCACATGCTCCGTGTCCAATACATCACGCAGAGCTAACTAAATACACTATGTCACACTTTGCCGCTTTATTGGCCTGACGTGTTTTTTAAGCTCATCTAAAGAGCTTAATTATTATTTGTGGGCCTCATTAACGATGCGATTATGGCGCAGCCTTGGCAGGGACAGGCGAGCACGGCGACCGGGAGAAGCGCGATGATGACAAGCGACATTTGGCACTCATCCATCACGTCGGGCTAACTTTGACGCTCATTTGAAAGTTTGCCGACGGATGCAACTTCAAGACCCCGCTTTCCCAGCACGCACTCCACCCTCACCTCTCACAGCTTCCATTTCATCAGTTCCACGCTCAAAGATGCTGAGCATATAGGAGGCGAGGCAGTACATTAATTAAAATACAGCAATTTGCTTTCCTCTCCGTTTTTGTTGCAGGGGCGGCAGTCGGTGAGATTGATGAGGCCCTGTCCCAAACACAAAAGGCGCGATCCATCTATATCGGGGTGCCTGATGGTGATGGAACATCCATTAGAGACCCGGTATGCATTAAAATGTCAACTTTTATATTATAAACACTGCTCGCCGGTAACAATATTTGTTTGCTGAGCAGGAGTCTTGTAATATGTCACATCACCTGAGCGAGTTTGCCAAAAAGAAAAAAAAGAAAAATCAGCCTGTGTATTTCGAGGGGGTGCTGCAGGCCAACTGCTCCACTACACTGCACAATGAGGAAGAAGAGGAGGTTAAATGGTCTTCAACTAGTGAAAGAGTCAAAGGAGCCCTCCGGGGTCTGTGTCCTTCTCAAAGGACTTTTTGTTGATTTTTACATTTTGAGCTCTATCATGTCATTTTAATGGCGCTTTTCAATGAGAGAACACACAACATTGAAACAACATTCGCTCCAATTTTACCCTACAGGCAAAAGGACAGTTAACACGCAAAATGTCCTCCACGATAGTGTGTGTGTGTGTGTGTGTGTGTGTGTGTGTGTGTGTGTGTGTGTGTGTGTGTGTGTGTGTGTGTGTGTGTGTGTGTGTGTGTGTGTGTGTGTGTGTGTAGCTCAGTGGCACGATCTCGATGTGGATGTTTCTGTATGTGTGAAAATTGTGGCTGATGTGTTTGTACACAATTTTTGTGATGATATTTAAGCATGTGTGTTTGTGCATCTGTATGTGTTTCTGTGCAAATATTTGTATGCTCGTTTTTATGTTTGCCTGTATGCATTTGTTTTTGTGTGTGGTTATTTGTATTTTTGTTTTTTTATTTGTTGACATGTCATTGCTTTTGTGCATTTTTTTTTTTTTAGATAAGATCACCTTTATTTGTCCCACACTGGGGAAATTTGAAATTTTTTGGTTGTTTGCGTTTCTGTTTGCTAGTGTGTATTTACTTTTGTGTGCGTGTGTGTGTGTGTGCATGTGTGTGTGTGTGAGAGAGAGTGTGTGTATGTTTACAATGTTTGTTTTTGTGTTTGCATTTATGTGTGTTTGTTTTCATGTTTGTGTCAGTGTGCATTACTGTGTTAATCAATTCATGTGTGTGCAAGTATTTGTTTAGGTGTGTGTGTGGGTGGGGGGAGGGGGGGCTCGTGTATTTGCATGTGAGCATGTGTGTTGTGTTTGTGTCTGTGTGCGCACGTGTGTCACCTTCGGTCCATGGGAACAAGTGAAGGATGCATGTCATTGTTTCTGAATTCAGCAGTCAAATGACAAATTTGGACACTTTTTCAGATGAGCTGTGTGGCAACAAAGAAATGAGTCTGCAGAGAAAGCCTTAGGAAGAAGAGAGAGAAGTGAACAGTATGGTGAGCAGTAGTTCAACTGGCATGGAGTCATAAAGGCAACGGCCGACGTCTCATTTCTATATTGTCAAACTAAAGAAAGCTAGAATGAGTTTCCAGATGTTCACAGACAAAATCCTCCTATTTATTTTTATTTTTTTTTAACCCTATATATTGTCTTTTGGACTTATGCATTATTCAGGTAGAAATGGAAGAAAATGTTGATAAATGTCCAATCTCGCAGTGTGAAAGAAAATGCCTGGATGCACACCAAGTCTTAATGGGCTCTTACTTGGCCTAAGCACCAACCCTCCAAAAAGCTTAGTGGGAATCAATAAAGTCATTTATGCGAATTCAGCTTATTAACAAACTTGGTAAAGATAGATGAGCAAAAGCCAATTCAATCAAAAAGCCTGGTTAAATCACGTGATATTTCACAACAACAATTTACATGTGAAGCGCGCTGTTTAAGAGTGACACCCGGAAGTGTTATCACGTGTATGGGAATGCTTAGCCAGCTAACAAGCATTAAATTTAACTGAAAAGCAATAAGTCAATCAAGCACATCTCGGCAGTGTATCAACGCTTTTGTCGTCATTTCACTGTTGGCCTTTGACGCCGTCCTAGCACCAAGGGGGTTTGCAAACCTGGATGTTGGACTGGAGAGACGAAATTTCCCAGGTTAGCTTAGCGCTAGTACGACAGAACACAGATGGATTTAAAACTTTACCAAAGGCAGAAAAAAAACACCCTGGTTTCTGTCGTTATCCAGTGTATGGTGAGGGATCCTGGAGGTTAAAGGAAGTTATTTTAAACTACAAAGTAAAAGTAGGATGATGTGGCTGCGTTAGTACGTTGGTGTACACTGCCATATGTTTTCAAAGAAGTGAAGGTTTTAGTAAAGTAGTTTGGACAACATGTGGGTGCTGATAAAGTGCTAAGTGCACTCCATTTACTATTATAATCAAATTGGAGTTTTCATTTTTTTGGACTATCACGTGTTTTAGACAAAAATACAATTAGTCACCCATTCGAGTTGTTTTGGTACACGCTGCTTAAACAGTAAACAAATAGTGAATGTGGATTTTAGGTGAAAGTCCGAGCTCTAGTCGGTGGCGGCACTTGGAGTGTGGCTGCTTTAGTCGAAGCAGCTTCTCAGTGATCTGGTTGCAAAGCTCTCACCCACCTCTTTCTCTGCCGTGCCCCTTCATTCGCCTCCTCACTTCTCCTCCTCTTGCCTCTTCACTAATTGATAGCAGCAGACTTAGTTAAGATGTCACCTGAACATATCCACAAGCCTCAGAACGTAGCGACAGCCCACCCAGTTCTGTGCGGCGACTAAGTGAAGCGCAAATTGGTGTTGTAAGGAGGGCTGAGGGCTCCATGTGGACGCCCTCCCCCCCATCTCCCCCTGGGAGGGGTGGACCATTTGACCCTCGCTGTCAAACACAAACAAGCTGACCTCCATCCATTTGCTTCCACGGTATCTCAATTACGACATGCAGCCAAGGAGCGCAAGGTGCTGCAGGCCCTGGACTACACACGCGATTAAAAATGGCTCGCCCGTTGCGATTGGTAATTGTTACTGCTCATCTGACTCCAGCTGTCATGATCAATGGGTGCGAGCAGGTGATTAGACAAGACAAGCACCCAGAAGCCATTGATTCCATAAAAACGCAGTGTTTAGTATAGATCTGCGAGGAGTCTCCGCGGCGCGCAATGAGTCAACCCGGCGGAATATCTTGTGTAAAGGTTACAAAAGGCTAGAAAATGTCTTCCTTAAGGATTTTCATTTCGAGGAGGACAAAAGTGACCTTTCAGAGAAACTGTCGGAATAGTGAGGGATGGTAATTGCATTTTGTCGAATAGATCCACTTCGTTTTATGCGGAAAATCATGGGCTCTGAGTGTGAATCAGGGAAGTAAGCCCATCCATCCATTTTCAACAAAACATCCTCATTATGGTCACGAGTGAGTCTATCCCAACAGATGTTTGTAAAGAGAAGCTGAAGAGCACCCTGGACTGGTCAGCAAGTTGTCAGCAAGACTGGAGCCAATCATTTTTTTGACAAAAGAAGTGGATTCCACCCTGGATTGGGCACCAGTCAGTCATAGGCTTGCAGGTGATCTGAAACCTATGCCAACTGACTTGGTGAGGAAAGTGTGGTCCCGCACTGGACAAGTTGCCAATCAATCACGGGGACGTGGTTGAGCTTGAGGCTGTCCCAGCATACTTACGTTGAGCTGAATTTGGCAGGAGAAGTACAATACACCCGAGATTGGTTGCCTATCCAAATATACTTTTGGCGAAGCTTGCAATCAATCCGAGTGAGCTGCAGCCTATCCCAGCTGTCTTCTAGAAAGCAAAATGCAGTACACTTTAGAGTGGGGGCCAATCGGTCTTAGAGTAGCGGGTGGATTGAAGCCCTAAAATGCATGTTTCTGGAATGCAGGAAAGCGGAGTGCCTGCAGAAAACCCAAGGAAGCACAGGGACACTATGCAAACTCCACACAGGAATGTTCTAACAGAGAATCAACCCAGGATCTACTACCTGTGAGCCAGACGTACTAATCGCAATGTCTCTTCTGCTGCCATGCGAAGCATTGAGTAGAATGTGATTACATGTACAGTGGTACCTCTACTTACGAAATTAACTGGTTCTGGAAGAAATTTCTTCACTGGAAAATTTTGTAAGAAGAGACACATTTTCCATGTAAATGCCCTAATTCGTATTATACACTGTATGTATATTTCCTGCACAGCGGCCATCATTTATCCAACTGCCAAGAGTACTAGGCCTTTGCAAAGGCATTTATTTGAGTATAGAGGCATTTAGCTATAAAAATACAATATACAGGTGTCTGGCTGGCGCCTTTTTGCAGGATGGTGCGCTGTTGGCATGATGTGGCAGCTGTCAAATAAATGTTGGGTAGGAGCTTTGCTAGGTGGTCTCCCATGGGGGGGCAAAGACAGACACCACCTGGAGACAGCAAATTGCCAACATCTGCTCACAACATCGCTCTTATTTGAACACTTTCAAGCACTGATATTCAGGTTTCCTGAGTTAACAAGTTTGACGTACTGCCAAAAGCATGTCACTACCCATAAAGGTACGCTCGCCGGAAGCAGAGCTGCACTGTGTTTGTTTTACAGGGAGCGCCTCGAGCAACAGGAAAGTTATGCGTTGTTTGTTGGAAAAACGGCAAATCTGGAAAAAGATGAAGGGCAAATTGAAAGAAAAGAAAAACATCATATCAAACAAAATATTATTATTTATTACATGTTTGGATTTTATATTACAATAGAATCTTTTTCGGTGTGATAAAAAGATGCATAGTATAAAATGTGCAAAACAGGAAGTTGGTGACAGGGAAAAAAACTTGACCATTGATTTTTTTGGGCAGAGGGGAATGTGTTAATTTTATACTTCAACTGTACTGTTTTAAGTGCCAATGAGTGGCGGTCTCAGTTTAAATGGGAACTGTTAATGATGTTGTGCCATTACATAACAGAAAATCATTTATGTAACATTTATTTTTTTAAGTTTGGGGCCCGTTGCCGCCCCCAATGTCCCCAAATGCAATATCATTCACAATACTGTGTTTTGACAAGGGGGACCACATAGATTAGAACAACATAAAGCAATGAGATTATGGAATAGAATAAAAAAAATAAAATAAACATTTCATTCAAGTCAAAGCACATCTGCTGCTGCACGCCTTGGCCACCTGGGTGCAGTATAACCCAGACTGCGGTATACTACTATTAGAAATGGACGTCAACAGTATAGCCCTCACAGCTTGTTTTAGCTCCTCACATGGGGATAAAGAATATATGACTGTGTTCACTGTTATATTGAATGTCTAAATGTGTTGCTGGACTATTTGTGTTCAAATATCAGTTGCTTGAAGGGTTAAATATGAATTTCCCATTATGTGTTAGCGTTAGCCTTACGCTAGCAGACTAAAGGCTAAGTGAAATGTTTCTTTTAAATCCACAATTTACGATATAATTCTTCCAGTAGTACACATTTTTGGACAGTACACTTCAAATGGAAATGGCATTGCTTCAAGTCTCTTTTTATAAATAAATGTTGAGATTTTGCCGAAGTGCTGCTGTGGGTGAACAACCTGCTTGCACGTTATTTTGAAAAGCCACATTTTTTACTACAACTCCAAATATATTGCTAGTAGATAAAATGTGAATGAATTAAGATTAATTATAAGATGTGCATTAATTATTTTTTCCTTGAAATAAACAATACCATTGTCCATGTGTGGGCACAAAGTGCACAAGTGAGATTCGGTCTTTGCAACAAAAAAAAAAAAAGAAAAGAAAAAGAAAATACATTATGCAGCTGCTAGGTCAAGCTTGTCCTTTTTCCAATGTGTTCACTCATTTTATTTCTGGTCTGACTGTGTTCCACATGGGCTCAATTGTGGCATCTAGAATTTTAAAGTTAAAATCTTCTCCCAGTATTTTTCCACTCCCAGATTGCTTTTTATCAATAACATGCTTCAGTTGTTACAATAAGATGAGATATAGCAGCTTGATTCGACTGTACTACAGTATGTCTCCAGATAGACAGATTTCTTCTCACCGACTCTTTCCTATTACAGATGAATACAGTATGTGAATACTTTTCTACTTTTGAAAAAAGTTTTACCATTTCGTGCATTCAATTTACATAATTTAACTTGTTCCCAGAAATTTAATATCAATGTTTTTTTCCCCCTCCAAATAAGTATAAATTCATCTGGCATATCCCCCCCCCCCACACACACACACAATGACGGCCAATTTTTGCCTTTTTGTTTTTTTCTGTTGTAAAGTTAAACAAATACTAAACAGCATACATTTTTGTACGTCATGTATTTTTTTAAAACTAATCAGCTGATTAATACATTAAAATTTATTCGGCCAAATAGCAGAATCGGCATCCAAATATCCATATCAGTTTGCCCCTAATTTTTAACAATTATTTTTCCCTTGGTCCACCAAAAGTGGCCGTTGCTTAATATAACTAACTGTACACACACAACCACATGTGTCATGATAGTCCAAATCTAAATTTTTTTAAACTATTCTCATAACAAATACAGTGACAAATTTTCTAATTTCAAAACATGACAGAACATTTTTCTTCATTTCTGGGATGTGGATGACAATTTGGTGCTGGTCTGAATTAGGGTTTACTTCCTTATGAAAAGATTATCAGGATGAACGCGTGCTGTACTGTGTAGATCGTTCATCTAAATTCTTTCCATTGCATCCCTCCGGGGGTTGCCCCTCCACTCTGCTACTGGCTGTCAACGGCGTGCTCGCAGGCTGTCTAAATGAACTAGACTGCCTGGATCTAAGGGTCACCTTCTGCAGCACCGAGCCTCCACGAGAACCACCATCGCCTCCTCACTTCACCCCCACCCAGTGTGTGATTTACTGCCTGCCACTTGAACATGAAATCGTCCGCTCGTGCAGAGCCTCTTGGTTTTTTTTTTGGTTTGTTTTTTTAATCCGAATTCTTGTGAAACTCAACTCTGCACTTACATTCTTGAAATTGACAATTACACACATGTATATTTAATCCAACATCCTCAGCAAATTGGACCCCAGAATCCAATAAAGAGCTTAAACATCTCAGCAACTACACAACTGCTCTCTTTGGATTTCCGCCACCGTTTTTTTTTTTCTTTAATGGATCAGAGAATCGATCCAGCAATTAATCACCTCATTAATTATCATCAGACCCTGATTGTGATCAGGTTGGGGGTAAAAGCTCCGCTAAAGAAGAAAAAATATTGTCACTTCCAGCACTTCAGAAATTAAAAATGAAACATGTTTCAGTGAAACGAAGAAAAATATTCACTGATTGTATGAAAACCAGTATTGCTCTTTCCTTGACACAGTCAGGTATTAATTTAACAATATTTAATACTGTTCACATTTGTGCTGAGCTATGCTGTTTGCTTCTTATATTTTGGTTCCCTTGTTTGGCTTTGCTCAGTGCCATTTTTAACCACAAATTAAAAAAAAAAAGAATCATATAATTCATTCATTCATTCATCTACCGAACCGCTTCATCCTCATTACGGTCGCGGGGGGTGCTGGAGCCTATCCCAGCTGTCTTCGGGCAGTAGGCAGGGGACACCCTGAATTAGTTGCCAGCCAATCGCAGGGCAGAATCATATAATATCATATAATAAATTTCAATTACTGTCCATTCAAAATGAGTGTTAATATTGTCACAAGGGCATTAATTAAAGTTTGGTTTGGTTCCTGAATTCGATTTTCAGGAACGCTTTTCTTGCAGTATTATGATTGATAAAATTGCAACATTTCTCACATTATGACGTCATTTTCATGTATGTGCCATATTTTGAACTTAAAAAAACAAATTGGGGCTTTTTCCCTTTTTTCAGAGAGAGTATTACAGTACATGTATTTTTTTCACAATTTAAAACTAAAATAAAAATGAAATTGCTAAGCATAACAATGAATCATTGGGTGTCCATCCTACGTACAGATGACCGATCAGAATGTGTTCTCGTTATCTTGTGTGCAAGGGAAAGCCCTTTTACTTGAGCTGTTGGGAACTAAACAAAGCGAGATGGCATCTGTTGCTGTCTCACCTTAAAGCTCCGACTGGTGAGTGGATAACGGCCAGGCCGCGCCGCCACCACATTACTCATCTCGCACGTTGAAGTGATCGTAGTTATGCTGCTGCGTCTTAAGTGCCCAGCGGGTTGCTGAAGTTTTGTTTTCTGCTCAGGAAAAAGATGACTGCCTCCACTTAAAGGCGCCTGCTTGCGCAACACAGCATGCTTCCCATTAGTGTCAGCTGTGCAAGGAAATATGGAGGCAGGTTAGGCAGCTCCAACAGAGAGTTTAACATGGAACTCGAGTGGTTAAATTACCTTTTGATTTGCATTGTTCCAAATGAAATCTTTTGGAACAGACTTTTGATTGTAAAATTGCTAGTCGACAACACAGTTAGTCTCATAGTATTTCATCTTCTTTTTAGTTTGTGTTTTTAATGGCTCGTCCGGAAATAGTTGGCTCTCTGGAGTTCCTGCCCGCAATTTAAATGTGACATTAAACAACCAAGCCAAGTCTTTAGTTTTTGTGCCGTTTAAAATTAATAAACAAATTAATTTATTAATTAAAACAAACAAACAAACAAAAAAAAAACCAACATTATATTGTAAATATGTGTGCACTGCAATAGAGAATTTGCTTATAGAGCCACTGTACACTCTGGAGGAGGTGGGCAACACGAGGATGCTCGTCAAGCCAAAAGCTATGATGGACATACCCTCCCACACCCTCCATGCAACCCTGACAGCACTTTTTGTTCTTCTACTTCTCTCTTTCATAATTTTGCTGCTGTATATTGGGAATTTCTCCATTGTGAGACAAATAAAGATTTTCTTATCTTATATCTATGATTGGCAACATAAGGTAAGGTAAACATCATTAGCTAAATTAATATAGTCACCACGCAGACTGGCTAACGATGAGTCAATCTGACAGTCAATCGCTAACTTGACCCAATGACTTAATCATTGACGCACATATCACTCACCAGACCAGTCCCTGCCTTCTAAAGCCACACACACTCAAAGACAGACAATTCAAGAACATGATGGCAGCGCCACAAGTGAACAAAAATGATATTAGCACCTCAAATATTACTCTAGGTGGCCCGGTGGTCGACTACTTAGCGCTTAACTTATATATATATATATATATATATATATATATATATATATATATATATATATATATATATATATATATATATATATATATATATATATATATATATATATATATATATATATATATATATATATATATATATATATATATATATATAAAAGCATATATGCTTTCACTAAAGTGAAAGTAAACAATTATTAGCTGCCTACATGAGTGAAAGTGCTTTTATTGTCTTCGAGGCTGGTTCACGAACAAACGTGTGGCATCTACAGGCAATTACAATATTTAATATTTCAAGCGTCTCCCTAATTGTTTCAGCAAACCATCACGCAGAAAACATCATATGCAGGAACAATCAAATTAGTTTCGTAATATCACACCATAGTTTGAAGGAAAAGCAAGCAAACAATGTTTTGAAATGTGATTCAAAGCAAAAGGAACACAATCTTTACTTGGGCTGTGGCGGAGGCAATTCCGGTGTATCTTGAGGGTGTCGCTCGTTGGTCACGCGGAGTTAATGAGGCGGTGCCCTCAGCTCTAAGTCATCCTGCCACCGCTGCCGATCCAGGCCACGATTACTGGAATGAAACGATCTGGACATTATTAAGCAAACGCCACCATGTATCCATTTACGCGCGCTCCGATGAAATCGGAAGACACGTAAGGCGGAAAACAAGACGTACAATGAAACAAGTGACAAAAGAGAAAATGGAGATAATACATAACCGACACGCAGAAGCGGACGCTTATCAGAGTGGTTGTCTTGTGCTGTGCTACCACCAGCAACTGAGCCTCTTTAGTGTTTGGATGACTGACACCTCCAGACAATTCAGCGATATCAAGGTCGGAAAAGAAAATGATGTTTTGTTATTGGATTCATGCAGCTGCGTGTGGTGCACACTTTGAGGTGGCTAACCGCCAAAGCATAACAGAGTGAGTTGTTCGCCATGGGGGTAAGCCCGGACTCATTCACACTTTTTACTTGGCGAGGAACTCCATTTGGTAAGCCTTATCTCACAATAAAGCAGTAAGACCGAATGACTTCTTTCCCGACTAATGAGAAAAAAAAAGAACTTGAAATGAAATAGGATATTATAACTATTGTAAAAAGAACAATAACATCAACAACTATCAAAACAATCTCAAAATGATGAAACAGAAGAATAACAAAACCAACAGAAACCACAAAACACAAGAACAACTCGAAAACCTACCATGGCAAGAACAACCACAACAACCACATAAAGATCCACTACCACAACCCACACTAAAGCACTGACAACAATCACAATAACCACAACGACAGAGACACAACCGTAACGACGACCACAACAAGAACAACAACACCCGCAGCAACTACCAGAGCAACAATGGTCACCGCCATAGCAACAACAACAGTCACATCCACTAAAATAAATAAATAAATAAATAAAATTAAAAAAACACCGCAACAACAACCACACAACAGCAATCATATGAACAAATGCAACAACTTCACCAGCAGGAATAATGACAATGGAAACCCCCATGGGCGGCCCGGTGATCCAGTAGTTAGCGAGTCAACCTCACAGTGCAGAGGTCATGAGTTCGATCCCGGCTCCGGCCTTCCTGTGTAGCGTTTGCATGTTCTCCCTGGGCCTGTGTGGGTTTTCTCCGGGTACTCCGGTTTCCTCCCACATTCCAAAACCATGCATGGCAGGCTAATTGAACACTCAAAATTGTCCCGATGTGTGAGTGTGAGCATGGATGGTTGTTCGTCTCTGTGTGCCCTGCGATTGGCTGGCAACCAGTTGAGGGTGTCCCACGCCTACTGCCCGAAGGCCGCTGGGATAGGCTCCAGCACCCCCCGCGACCCTTGTGAGGATAAAGCGGTTCAGAAAATGGATTGATGGGTGGAAACCACCATTGATGAGAACCACCACAATTGCCCCAAGATCAATCACAAGAATGACCATAACTACCATAACAAGACCAACCATCTCAACAGTCACTTGAAGCCACTTCAACAACCATCACCACCACGGGAAATAAAAGAACAGCAGTGACAACTATCACAGCCAGAACAACAACGCCAACAGTGGCAAGAGCCACAAGAACAACCACAACAATCGCTTCCACACCAGCCACAATGAAGCACATAAGAATGACAACAAGACCAACCATAACAACTGCCACTGCTACTAAAACAACTACAAGTACAACCACCACAATAACAACCATCAACGCCAAAGGAACCGCAAAAGAGTTCGGATTACAAACAAACAACTATGACATCCACAACACCCACCAAGGCAATTACAACATCCACCACCACCGCCGCCGCCCAACTCGGGACCGACCTCCAAGCGGTGTTGGGCGTGCCTTCGGGCTATGAACAGTTCCCAGTCAACGGCCAACAACTGGGTCTGCAGGTACCTGGGTCGCTGCGGCTTTAGGAGCCGCTTTGGGACCCAGTTGGAGGTCACTCAACAACAACAACCACCACCAGCAAAGCAATTACAAAAGCAACCGTAACAATCGACACAATAACAGCCACGACAGCAACATTACCACCGCAGGAACCACAAGAGCAACGTAACTTCATTGGAAGCTCGAGTATCTCATGCCCTAGTTTTCCCATGATATTTTGCATCTAAATTTGTGTGTGTGTTCGTTTTCATACAAGGGAACGTGTGATTAAGCCATTGATTTCCTAAAATTCCTTTTAGTAATAACACAGCAACGATGGCCGTGTGCCTTTCGATAAGAACTTGGTGCGTGCTCAGTGGAGAGAAGAATTAGTGCGATAAGAGCATTCGTCTGTCTGCCACTGTTGCACTCCCAGAGAGTGCGAGAGAGGTGGTATTTGTCATGGAATTATCTCTTCCTAATGACCAGGGGATTCTAATTAAAGGTGTGATTAGGGCTCGCGCTTAAACACCTTATTGGAAATTAGGTACAATCCATTCTGGCTGATGGCGAGGTTGGAGAGATACACTTGTGCTGATGGCCCAGGTGAACATGCTGTTCTTGCACTTTTGCTTTATTCAGAAAGCCACATTTGCATTCCATGGCAGGAGGATCGAACGTTGCCATTAAAGAAAAAGAAAGTTTATTCCAAGTTGGAAATAAAATTGTTACACCTTGGCACGTTTGTTTCATAGGCGAAGTAGGGACAATAAGATGGTGTTTTTGTACCTTTGAGAAAATAAGATTATGGAGTCCAGCCAGTCCGGTCAATTTAGTCGGGCTCCCATTGGGCCGTCGCTCTCATCGCTGATTCAATTATGCAATCCATACAAGAGAAGAACAGCAATTCTCTCACTTTTGCGATTGGAAAAACAATAAAGCTACATTATTGTGGCGTGTTTTGCTTTTTTGCCACGCTGTGAAAACACTCTTAAATGAGTAGCCATTGTGATACGCACGCACACACGCACACACAACAATTCTATTAAAGTCTATCGATTTTTCCACATGCAGCCGTGGAGTATTGATTCCATTCATTTCATTCATCGAGATGTGACATTCTACCGTTAAACGAGGAAACTTTATACAGTTCTGGGTGACACAATGAATATTAATTGTCATAATTTGAATTCATCCATCCATTATCCGAAAACATTTGCCTGAATTTGCCGTGGGTTAGATCAGGTGTTCGTAATTTAGCAGAGGAATGCAGGCTGGCGGATCATAAAGAGGGAGGTCTACACCGTTGTGGGAGCGATCACAGTCAGCTTCAATCATGAATAATTAACCCTTGTGCGTTGATTTTTTTTAACGACACATCGGACAAAGGCACCATAATGCCTGGTTATTTATTAATGCTGTTAGGCTAAATAAAAATAAGGGGAGTGACATTGTGTTGTTTAAGGGTTCCCTTTAATTTTTTGAGTAGTTTACAAGCTGTCCAGGAAGACACACTTGGTGATCGCTGTACCTACTGGTTCTTGTGATTTGACATGTTAGCTATTGAAAATAATTATAATAATCGATTGGTAAATATCTGTTGGTACCCCAAAGAGCCTTGGGAAATAAACCACATACTTCTACAACAAATCTCATGTCAAATACAGTAAATGATTATCTGATGACATCTCCAGGTAGAATTCCATTCCATATGCCTATTAAGAGCCACTGTAATCACATGACATGGAGGTTAATGTACTGGCGTCAGACTTCATTTTGATGATTTGTGTGAGTTACGAGTAAAGCAATCTGGCTAGCAGGTGGTCGGGAGGTTGCAGCAGTTGACTCGAGACCTTGAGATGTACGCCAGGATGGCGGCATAAAGGCGAAATAATGCAATTACAGCGCATGTGGCCTTGCTGTCCATCAAACTCTATCACTAGCATCAGGATTCAATCAAGAGAATTCCATCATTCTTTCCGATTGCAGTGCCATGATTATGTGAAATGTAATAAAGGCGGAGTGAAGGGGTGATAGCAGCACATTTAAATAACAGGAATAGAGTAGTGGCTTTAGCTTTAGACACGGTGAAGCAGCATAAGATGAGAGATTGTCCAATATACAAGTTGTGTCAAATCTATCTTGTGTGAACTTCTTATCGGGCCAAACTTAACCCCCCTCCCACCCCCAAAATAAAATCTCAAAAACCTGATGTGCTGGGGGAAAAAGTCCAAAAAATAAAAACATAAAAATTTGTTCAGGGACCCGTAAAGCCATCTCTGATTACAATACAATAATAGCTCATTTCGTGAATGATGAACGACATCTATATCACGCGATGGCTCCTTGGCCCTGAAAACAGACAAAAAGGAAAGAAAAAAAAAACAGCATTCAAAACTGATCAGTCTCGCAAACTACGTAGACATGCATAGGCGCAGCTCACGCCTGGCTCCTGACAGAGCATCTCTCCCGAGTTTGTGTCGGAGACACCCGCCATATTCTCTGGAGGCCATTTGTTGATCGCTGGCACCATTCTGTCATTCAACTGATTTACCTGAGGACAAAGACTTGAAACAATCCCGTCAATACCCATCAGTCTCTCACTCTCTCTCTCTCTCTCTCTCTCTCGCCCTGTGCGTCACTCGTCTGCTCCTCCAAAATGACGCTTCACAATGCTGGCATCGCGCACGCACCCAAATATTGCTGAAAGTCATCCAGAGAAAAGCAAAAGGCAGGAAGAGTTTGGAGTGGAGTTGCAGGAAAAGCCTAAAAAACAAAGAAGAAGAAATCTCCGAAAGTGTCAAATACTTGCAATACTTGGAAATTCAGAGTAGCCCAAACAACACCGCATGCAAGTGTGCTCAGCAAACTCTCATTTCAGCAAGTGTTGAAATGTTATTCATACATATAAAAAAAAAATATATATGGCAAGTAGAACGAGAGGTCCCTTGATCCCTTTTGCCTGCAACAATTGTGTCATTACCGAGGTCAATGTGCATTGAATTATGGATTTAAAGTAAGCAAATGGCGCAAGAAGGAAGAAACTTTCCTCTTCCCATTGGAAATGATGTACTGTAGTTCATCCAATTTTTACAGTCAGCATAAAATCTTTATGAACTCCAGAGTACTTTTTTTTAAGGATTATTTTCATGAGATATTCATCAATAATAACATCACTGCCATTATTGTATGTCTGTACGCCTACTCGGACCTAAACAAAAAAAGCAAACAAACAAAAGTTCAGATAATAACACTTTGATACTGCTTTCCCAGACTGACATCTAACTTTCGGGCCATGTCAGCCATTTCGATATGCTGTTGACCCCGGTATACTTGGCACACACAGATTCACATCTATCTTTTTTCATATCCTTTTAAATATTTCATATTTTGGGTTGGGGGGGTTCTTTTTGACCTCCCCAAAAATAATTTCACCTATTTTTTCATGGAAAGCATATTTATTGAATGCTGACTAGCATTGTGTGAAGATTTTGGGGGGTTGCAAAAAAATAAAATAGAATAAAAAAAGTGTGTTTTCTGCCACCT